>OMLI01088629.1:0-10558 GCA_900302605.1 Rondeletia loricata | reverse complement strand
GACTTTCCCCAGACAGACGAACGGTGTGCTGAGCTCAGCCAGAAACAAGACGCCCTGGAAGTAATCGCCCCTCCCCTGCCTCCAGAACTGAGACAGAGACAGACAGACAGATCAGGAAGAGGGACAACAGAAAGCACTTGAATTAAAATTTATTTTTGTTGTCAGGCTTTTCACTAATCAAACCTCCTCAGATCCTAATGCAAGTATGCATGTATGTTTTTTTTTTTAATGTTTATTTTTTTTTTTTGGTTATACTTTATTCATCCCCTAATGTTGTTGGTTCTGGATCTGTACCTCAGAGACTGTAAGTCCTAGAGCAACCAAATTTGGTGGATAGTTTCAAATCTCCCCCACTACTAAGGCAACAAAAATTACACCGACCGGCCAGATGGTGGCGCTACAACAAGCAACTTTACGTTTTGGACAATAACGCCTGAACTGTAAGGCCTAGGATCAGTTATTTACCCCCCCTCAGATTCAGTGGCTCAACACAAATCCATTGCACATACTGGTTTTCATTTCAGCCTTGACAGTTTTTTGCCATTAATTTATTTATTTTATGCAATGTTGATCCAATCGACAAAAATTTTTGCACACAGCATATGTGAACGTCTACACAGCATTTTGATTCTCCTAATCATTTGGATGTGAAACACAAACGAATTTGAGGGCGAAGACGTGCAAACAGGAAGTGAGGCATAATTCCTAAATGCTTGATGCTAGAGCAACCAAACTTCAGATATAAAATTTCTTTGGGATGGATCCCAAGAGACCACTTTTGGTCACGCTCCATATCGCCACCATCAGGCAAACCTTGCAATAGCACTTTTTTTTTGTTTCTCCTACAAAGTTGCCTCAATCGCCACCAAATTTTATAAACAGCATATTTTGCCTACATCATCGCAGACTTTTGGCCGTGACACACAAAAGAAGTTGATGGCAAAGACAAGCAAACAGGAAGGGGTGCATTGTTCCTTAATGGTTAAATGTTTGAGCAACCAAACTATATATAAATGTTTACAAAGGCCTAAAGGTGTGTCAGACCACATTTGGTTGCGCTCTATAGATTTACCATGAGGCCAAAATTGGCAATTTTTCAAATGGTAATATGTTAGTGCCATTTCACCTGCAGTGGCAGGACTGTCACCTAAAATGTTTCAAAGTTTATTTATATAGCGCTTTAAAAACAAAGCAAGTTTGTACCAAAATGCTTTACAGAATTAGTTGAAAAGACAATAGAAATTCTAAGAATAAAACAAGACAAGAATAAAAATGCAAGAAGAATAAAAACACAAGAGCAGAAAAAATGAAATAGACATACACACGGACACACCCAATATCCTATTATTGTTTTGCTGCTGCAACAACCCAATTTAATCACAAGGACCATTTAAGTTTCATCTAATATTATCAGTGCATCCTTTGTTCAATCAAATCAAGCCCCATTTCTATCACAGCCACTGATCCCTAGCCAGTGGGGGAGCCCTGGTTATCCCCATAGTTACCACTGAGGCAGGGAAGCAGACGGCCACCATGAAGACGTGATGCAGCACCATGAGGACCTCGCGGCGCAGGTAGCCAGCCACGGCAGCACCCATCGACGTGGCGCCGTCCTCCTCGTGCCCTTTGACCTGCAGCTTGTGCCAGTAACACAGGAACATGGCATAGATGTCGTAGGCAAAGTAAGGCGTGGCAAA
Source organism: Rondeletia loricata (assembly GCA_900302605.1). Lineage (NCBI taxonomy): Eukaryota > Metazoa > Chordata > Actinopteri > Beryciformes > Rondeletiidae > Rondeletia > Rondeletia loricata. The sequence goes on along the minus strand of OMLI01088629.1, from coordinate 8,861 downwards.
GAGAATATAGGTGTCGGTCAGCCAGTGCCTGAGGAAAGGCCGAGAAGGAGGAACAAAGAAGGGGAAGTGAGTCAATGTGGATGTCTAAGCAATGGCAAAGAGAAGAGACCTCCTTGTGCCCAGAGATGGGTTGTTTCTCAGTGTTAGACCAATATGAAATACGAAAACTAGGTGTTATAAACTAAAATTAAAATAAAAACAAGACTTTGAATGAACTAAAACTGAACTAAAATGCGTCTACTTGTAAACATGTCTACTTTGAAGTGTGGAATGTTATTAGTTTTCATCATTTTGTTCAGGTGCAGGGTACAAAAAGGGAATGGATTTTGGACTGAGTGGTCCCAACTTTAAGTAAGTTGACAGTGTTGTAAAATAATGTAAATACATTTTAAAAGGATTTATGATTTATTTGTATTACATAATACCTGTTGCAAACAAATATAAAATACCTATTGTGAACTTCTATCATTATACCTTTAAAAAAATACCACCCCTACCAAAAATACTAAAACTAGACTAAAACTAAACATTTGTAAAAAATTTAAAATAAACGAAAACTATACCAAAGTCACACTGAAAACTAACTAAAACTAAACTGAAATAAAAATAAGAATTGAGAACTACATAAAAATAAGAATTAATGAAAAATCCCAAACTATAATAATCTTGGATTCCACAAAAGTATGCATGAATGTTTTATCATTTTTTATTAGCAGTAGTAGTAGTTGTTTCATTGGAGAGTTTTAGTGTCCTGTGGTTTAAATGCTTTTTCAGAGGCTTTTCCAACCTGCCAAGAGTTTAAAGATTTTGAATACCAGCACAAAATATCATCAGCCTTCAAAAACCCATATTGGTCAAACCTTAGAATTGACCCCATTAGGCAAAATGAATTGGTATGAAGCCTGGCTAGCATAGGGTTAAAGTGCTACCTACCCAGGGTTCCTTGCTGTATGAGGGCAAAGGCAGTGGTGTGATTTGGTAATCAAATGGGGCCCGGAACTCAGACCAACCCTCTCCACTTTGACTGGGAAATTAATTCATACTCCTTCCACTCGATCGTTCCCCATCCTCCTCAGCGTGGGAGATTAGGGATCACTTAGTGGCACTAAAATAGCACTGCTGCTGCTGGCTCGGCTGGAGAGAGACTAATTAGGTTGAGATTGTAATAAGATTACGTGAGGGACACGACATGAGCCAGGAGAGACTGAGGTTTGGTTTATAGACACATTCACATGTCCACGCATGCACTCACTGGACTTTGACCGATATGAGTTTTTGAAGGCCGATACCAATACCGATATTTTAGGTCGAAGCTGCAGATAGCCGATATTTTGTGCCGATATTCAACATCTTAAAATTTGACAATTTTTATTATGCATTTCCATTTTCATTTATTCAGTGTTTCCATCTGAATTTGATTCTTGTCAGGGTGGGAAAGCCTCTGAAACAGCATTTAGACCATGAGACACTAAAACTCTACATTAAAACCCAGGATAGTAAAAACAAGAATAAAACATATTCCTGCATATTTCTGCATACAGATGTGGAATCTGATCAAAATGTCTTATTAGAATCAGTTCAGGTTAAGGGCTTCCCATAGACCAGTGTAGCACTGATCAATTCTACAATAAATACGTAATCAAAGAAACTGCATCATATCAGAGGTGGGCGATACTGACTGGACCATATCTGATATTTAATAAAAGGCCAATATCGGTCCCATATATCGGCAAACTGATTTATCGGTCCAACCCAACCCAAGAATACACAAAAAAGGATTTGATCAGAGGGAGGATAAAAGTCAGTCTTTTTGCACACTTACTTACTAACATACATAAAGATAGACACACACACACACACACACATTTTGAACTCACTTGTCCTCTATGACGTCCTTGCAAGAAGAGGCGATAATACAGCCGGCTGAAGAGGCCATGACAGCTTGGATGGACGACACCAGTCTGACATGAAAGGACAGCAGCATTTGGTCAACAAGTCATGACGGTGTTTCCTCTACTTTCATTCAGCAGTGCTACTGGATATTGCCATAGAAAGGTTATTATTGTATATATTATGGAACTACTGAGAATGCAGAATCTATCATTTGGTGAATTGCAATTTTCAATTAATATTTTCATTTGAGTCACCTGAAAGTGAATTGACCCCAAGTCACCCAGTTCTAGTGTTCATGCAGAATGCATGTGTGTCTGTGTGTGTGTGTGTGTGTGTGTGTGTGTGTGTGTGTGTGAGTGTGTGTGTGTGTAAGTGTGTGTGTTTGCCCTCACACACCAACTTGATGTGCTGGAAGCTTTAAATAAGGACAGGTTGCTGTTGAGCCAAAGAGCTGGGAGCTTGACCAAGAGGCTCAAATGGGCGGGGCATGCTGTTGTACATAAGCCTTGTAACCTGTCAGAGGGGTTGATCAGTGTTGATCAGTGTTCGGTACAGAGCCGGGGAGTGGCTGTCCTGCAGGGGAAAACATTTATATTGTGATAGCACAGCACTGATTTATGTGCACGGCATGCTATCAGGTGCATACAATACATAACACATGCGCTCGAGCTGCATAAAAAATATGCAAATAAATGAAAATAAAATGTGTGCACATGATAAGTTAATATGTAGAGTCAGTGTACCCTCCTGAGTTGTGGTGCTGGTGAGCTCTAAGTAGTGACCGATATAAATCCTTTATAAAGTCTATAACATCCCTCCAGTCTGTATATTGATGACAGTAGAGCCCGTCATCATATCAATATCCTTGTCAATAGTTTCTTACTCACAATAACACCTTGAAGTGTTGTCAGCAGGCAATGCTAATGTTTTAGTAAAGTAAAACTGGATAAACAAATCTCTATCCATTATACCTTATCGAAAAGCCTGATGAAAACGAGGGTATGAATTCATCAAAATGAGGGAACGAGGTGTATCTCATGACGTGTGATAGCACCTTGTGCCCTCAACATGGTAAATCATGACCTTTTTTCACATGCCGTGGCAGTGGGCAAGAGGGTTGAATATATAATGCGGCAACTGTATAGCTAATGACAGGATATTAAATTGAATTTTCTGATGTTTGTCTGATGATTACACTGCAAGAAAAGTTTATAATTTTAATAATCTAAGTTTATAATCTGCTTGTAATGCATCACAATGCACTTCATGTTACGTTACTAGGGGCCCTGTCATAGGAATTAAAATGTTCCTCCATTGATATACATATATATTCAAATATGTTTGATTATTACATTAAGATTTGATTGAAGAATAGTTACATATAAATGTATTACATTTTCAAAAATCCAGAAAACTTCAGAAAAAGCATCACAGCTGGACTTGGTCCTGATTGGCTCCCTCATTAAAGTAGTGAGGGAGACTGTTCAAATTGATTCAATTTAACTTAATTAATTCAACTCAACTTTTCCCTAAACCACATTTATTTGCAAGACATCATGAAGAACAGTATTCTTATCCTGAGCTAGAGCACATGTGAAAACAAAACCATAAAAACAGAGTATATGGGACCTTTAAGATTAGCAACACAAGCTCAGTCAGGAAACGTCTATTGGTCCGCCCAGCAGGAGACTGACACCACCAACCACACACTCTCCATGATAGGGCAGACTATTTAAACCACACTGGTACTCACCCAGTCTGTTGCTCACTCGCAATTTGCCGCTTGTGATCTCTTGCTGTGCGGTATATTGCTGTGTGCTGCAGGTTCCAAGAATTGTTGATGTTTTTCTCGCCCACCTCCACTACAGCTGCCACCAACTTAGATCTGCTTTCATGTAGTGTGAGGGGGCTGGGGGTGGGGGGGTGTACTCCCTGATTGGTAGCTCATGCTCAGTGTGCAGGGAGTACATAAAATCAGATCTACTCACCGCCAAAACAAAAACTGTATTGCCATGTCATCTTCCTAAAATAAATAGTTCAATTCCAATATGCGAGTTGTCCTGACTGAAACCTGTTTCTGTAGTGTAAAGCCTATACTCTGTCTTTGGTCCCTTCTGTGGCAGGGAAACAGCAGGCCTGCTGTTGGATGAAGGTTAAACTTCATGTGGTGAAAGCATGTTATGTACATAGAGGGATACAGCAGTGTGCGTCACTTGTTTGTCAACTCACCATGCCTCCCACCCACCCACAGGTATACAGGGTCGAGCGAGCAAGAGAGAGATTGACAGACCAGCTACAAAACAGAGAAGGGAAGGAAGGGATAGAAGAGCTGATTCGAACTTGGGTTACATTGATATATCGGTTTGCTGATATATCGGGCCAATATCATCTGTTTTGGAAAAATCGATGCATTTGAGGAAGGGGGAAACAGCATTTAGGAACAGCATCATGGGAAACTAAGAATCTCCATTGAAAGCCAGACTAATGAAATTATTTTAGGTGGGTTAGCAGCTCCTTAAGGCAGAGTGAGGCAGGTTTCATTACAGGTTTTACAGACTGTTGAGTAAAATCCTCCCACACCACACTGGAATGATTTCTCTGGTCAGACATTTGATATAAAACAATAACAATAAAACATATTGACTAGCTGTGGTCAGGGAGGAACCTCCATAGGTGGACGACACTGACTGGCCCAAATCCAATTTATAATAAAGGGCCAATATCGGCCTGATACATCAGTCTAACGCTAGTTACATTACTAATGGCAACTGTACCAACCCCAATCTCCTCCACTTACTTTTAAATAAATCATTCCAATCCAATAGTAATCCCATAGCGTCATCAATATACAGCATGGATCAATGTGCACAAGACAAAAAGAACAATCCTTTGAATACTGAACAAACTGTGAACAGGCCAGACAATAGTTTCTAAAACTGGGCCCTATAGGTGAAGGGGGCGTGTAGCAATCAACAATGTGATAACTGCTGGAAACAAAACAAAAAAATATTTATTTATTAAGGTTATAATAAAAAATGCACACGTTTGAGAGAAGCGCTGATAAACATCATGACATGCTGTCAGTGAGTGAACGATCTAGCCCACACACACCAGTCAGGTGACTGGTGAAATAAGGTGACGTGTGGGCTACTGTAGACACGGGCATTGATTGATTGGCATTCTAGTGACCGATGGCGTCAAAGCGTCACCGCTCAGGAGCCGAGAAAATAAAAAGACTTGACATTCAACTTGACATTCTTTATGTTGATGGCGATGCTGCATTAGCAGCATTTACCTCTCTCTGTAAATGCTAACATTAGCTAGTTACTTTTATCATGGCAGATATGTTAGTTTCTCCTTAAATATCCAACACCAGCCATAATGTCTATTTTCATCATTTTATGCAAATGTAGATTAATGTTTTGCTGTGTGTAATCCACATGTATTATACAAATGGTTAACAGCATTAATGCATATGATATATCCATGCTATACTTTTTGTTTGTTAGAGTTGATAGCTAACATGATGTACTATACTCTCCTTGACTAAAATGAATTTTGGATTTTAATTCTAGTTCAGGAATAGACTTAATCCCTCACTGGGAAATTGGCTTGATATACACATATGTACACCCATTTGGTTAAGTAATGGTATGCTTCAGCTGTATTCCTATAGGAGCTATGTTGAAATGTGTGTGTGTGTGTGTGTGTTGGGGTTATTGTTTGGAGTTCAGAAGTCTTATTGACTGTCGGGACAGATTTATGTCAGTGTGGCCCACAGACCCACTCTGCCTAATGCTGTAGGAGTTTCCTCATAGCAACACGTAGGTTGCTATTATTTGTCCCTCTTTCTGAAAAGGAAGAGCATGCCAAAAGGAGCAAACCAAAAAAAGAGGATCTGTCACATAGTTATGTCATCCAACTATTTGCGTTTTGGATTTTATGACCAAGACTTCATAACACGAAGACATTTGTTTAGTACATATCACTGCTGAATACGGTCAACTTGATTTCTTTCAAGAGTTACAAGAGTTTTTTGAGAGTGCACAACTTTGTTTCTTTGATTAGAAGAAAGGTAAATTTCACGTATTTTTGTGCAGCATAGATTTTCTATGTATCACTTGGACATGTACAGTATGTTAAGTTGCAGTCTCATATAATGAAAAAGAGAAATGGTTGGATGTCAGTTGACTCACAAATGTGTTGCTTATAGAGTACCCAAATTGTCCCAGATATTAAACGAATGCTAATATTTAAGGTTTTTTGCACAGCAAGTTTTCTGTAGCAGCATAGGTTTTCTAGGTATCACTTGGACATGTACAGTTTATAGAGTGCCAGTTTCACATTGTGAAAAAAACAAATGGGTTGGATATAAGTTGACACACCAATGCCTTACATCCTGGTGGCTGTCGTCGAGTTGTATTTTAGTGTTTGCATCAGGTAAACTGTTTGTCCATTTGAATCTTGCAACCTGCACATGCTCTCCCTTAACTTGACACTGATTCTTACCATTTATTATTCTATTAGTCAATATTATTACATTATAGGTGAAAAAAAAGTTTTACCCCAATAATGTAATAACTACTGGATAATGTAATTTATCCAGTAGTTATTACATTATTGGGAATAAAGTTATTACAGTATAGTCAAATTTTATTACATTATCCCGCAATCTATTACATTAACAGTTTTTAATACATTTTCGACTCACTTAGGACATTTTATTGCAGTTTGACAAGTTATTACATTATTGGTTGCTACAGAGCGTTTTGTGTTTAATGTGTTGGCAAAATGCAGGAAAACAATGTCCATAAAACCCCCCACACTAGACTGGGTTGTTTCATTAGTTAAGAGTGTATTATTATTATGCGTCTGATTTGTTTCCATTTAGCTGTAAAAAAAAAAAAAAATGTATGTCACTGAGGCATTCCTTGAGAGTGGATTCCTAGGTTGCAGATACATATCTGTGCATTGCTGGCATTGCAATGGAAGGAAATATTGTGTTTATGGGCCAATTTGGAGCAGGTAAATGGAAAAGAATACTACTATTGAACCTTGAGGGACTCCATAGGTAAGGGGTGTTGAAGAAATAGAGACGTTTCTGACAGTGACGGAGGAAGTTCTATATGAGAGCTGAACCAATTAAGTGCTGTGTCCCTGGTGGCTAATTGACAGACTTTTAGGCAGTCAATTAAAATAGCATGGTTTACAATGTCAAAGGCTGCACAAATATTTACTGGTAACATTGTAACTGTGTTTTGTCAATAAATTAAAACAAATGTTTGAGTGCTTCCATCCCCAAAGTGAGACTAGACGGGAATGATTTCCTGATTTCGATCAGAGTGCTGTGACAGCAACTTTGATAAATCTAAAATAATAACAAACATAGTCATGCATAGCCTACTTGTGTGGAATCTCACCCTAACAAAAAATGAAAAAAGATGGAGATGGATGGATCAGTTGACATTGGGAGTGTGCAGCAGCGTCCTGAGCAGACATGGTCTCCCAGATGCTGAGGAGAGTTTCAGCTCCACATTCAGGAGCCGGACCAGCTGTTGGGATGGAGGAGAATGGGCTCCCAGCTTCTTAACACAAGTGTCAAGCCAGCTAGAACAAAGTGGGACTTCTGGTCATAACCTTCAAAATAAAACCCTTATTGACCAACCTGTGTCGCAATGCTTTTTAGTACAAAGTTCCATATAAAAATAAATAATATATTTAAGGTCTGTAATAAATGGAAAGCCACGTGAAAACTAGCTTAATGCTAGTTACATGCTTGCCAGCTGTGAGCCTCTTGGCAAACAATAATCAAATCACCAATAATTGCTCACTACTACAACATTACTGCTAACATACAGGTCTACTATGCTACATGTTACATTCTCAAAAAAAGGATTCTACAACAAAGAAGTCCAACAAACAATATGCAAAAACCTAAGTCAGTGTTGTAAAATGACACGACTTACCTTATCAGTAAACCAAGGAACGTGAAATGAATCTTCTAGCTAGACAAACACTTCCACAAGCCATTTGAATTGTAGAGAAATGTGAAAAGGAGGGGGGGAAATCTAATCTTCCCATGCAACTGCAGTGAAAACTAGCAGCAACTTCCTATAAAGGCTACCATCACAGGCATTTCAGACACGGCAGTTCAACAGACCTAATGACAATCCCACAGGCTCTTGGTGACATCAGAACATGGAGATGCTACAAAATGAAAATGTGAAAACCTCATGACTCCAGTATTTGGTGATTTTAACATTTTAACCAAACCATGGTAAACTCACCATAACTCAGTTTATCCACCTTTTGAGGCTGATATAAAGCTTTGAGGTACACTACCGGTCAAAAGTTTGGGGTCACTGAGAAATAATGTTTTTGAAATAAATGGATACTTTCTATTGGATTTTAAATAAAACGATTAAAATAAGGTTAAAGTGTGGACTGTCAGCTTTAATTTGAGGGTGTTTTCATCCATATCGGATGAACCCTTTAGAAATCACAGCACCTTTTGTACATAGTCCCCCCCATTTTCGGGCATCAGAAAATATTGGACAGTGTAACATAATGTAGAATAAAGTAATCATTTTTAATACTTGGTCACATATCCTTTGCATGCCATGACTTCCTGATGTCTGTGACCTATCAACATCATCAGAGTCTGGATATCTTACTTCCAGATTGTCCTACAAGCGATACAAAAACTCTTTGCATTTGAATGGATCTCTATGGGAATTGGGGGGTGGGACTAGATTCAGCTGTAAATTATGCTGATACAGTATGGAACACATTTGTTGGCTAAATGGCTTTAAGTCATCAAGGGTCCAAGGTATCAAATGAGCCTCAAACCACCGTGCTGCTGCCAGATATGCAGTAGATACTACAAGAATTGTTTCTCCTGAATATTTTTTCCATTGAGTTCAACAGGAAAATTTATCAGGAGAAACAATGCTTGTAGTATCTACTGC
>OMLI01088627.1:0-15039 GCA_900302605.1 Rondeletia loricata | reverse complement strand
ATTGGAGAATGTTTATTAATAAGTGTGTATATCATGATCTTTAACTGTGTCTCTGTATATATGGTTGTTTATATAGTAGAGTATTTATTAAAGTGTGTGAGTGTGTGTGTGGTGTGTGTGTGTGTGTGTGTGTGTGTGTGTGTGTGTGTGTGTGGGAGGGGGGGTGGACTTGCTGAGATGTGTCTTTGTTTGCTTGCAGCTGAGGCTACACACATACACACACACACACACACACACACACTCACACACACACACACACACACACACACACACACACACACACACACACACACAGTGGTCAGTGTGTACTGGGTGAGGAAAATACTGTTGAAGTTGGTTCAGTGTTTGCTTGTTTATTTGATGTGAATTCAGTGTTCCTCTTTTGAACGGAGCCAGTGGGCTTCATAACATTCCCCAGTGGGAAGTCCTCTTGTTTCCTACAATACCCAGCATGCTCTCTGTTTCATCCGAGGTTCAGGGCTGAAACTGTAGTCGCTGCAATAAGGTCCGCGCACGTGGATTATTTACCTTAATGTCCGAGTTTTCGTTGGCACTATCACTAGTGTCAGATCATTTACAGAATCAACAGTAGAGGGACACAAAGAAACACCACCGATCGCTTTCCGGGAAACTTCCTCAGCGGGAGATACTTAGTACATTTTATCATTTCATTTCCCCCTCTTTCTCTCGTCTCAGGCTCTCTCTGACTCTCTGTCTGTTTCCCACACATGGCTCACAGCACACCAGACTGCTCCAGCTGACTTCCCTGTTTTATGGAAATGAAACCATCCTGCTACACTATCAGTATTCCTTTGAGACAGTCAGGCAGCATCCTCATTACAAGTCACCAGAAACATCGCTCATCATTTACTTGACTTCGCTGTAGTTTATTCATTCACGCCTGCAGGGCATGGTGAATGCAAAAGCAAATATGTATCATTTCAGATAGCTTCAAACATATCAGAACAAGTATAGATTCTGTACAATGACCTAATTAATTATGAATTTATTTGAATGTGATTTCAGCTTTCTGGCTCCCTAATTGATCAGCTGCCTTCATCTCTTCTGTGGAACTGAACTGTTAGCAAACACAGCTCATAGCATGTTGCATACATACATAGAAGCACTGCTTATACAACAGTGTGCTTTGTTATAAAATGTATGTATGAGTATGTGTTGTCCACTATATGGCAGCAGTCCATGCAAACTAATAACCCAGACGTAAGTTCTCCCATCATGTTTTATTTTATACAACTTTTATACAACGACCACGGCGCCATGGCGACCGCACCGTGGTAACATCTATATTGCAGACGTGACCCAATTATGTTCTTTATGATGTCTTATTAAAACCTCTGACCATCATGGGCAGTTTGGAGTTTTACTGATGTTTCCATTTGGTTAGATGTTGGCTGTTAATAATATTCCCAGTGTTTTGTAGAAAGGGTCAGTTTCACACTCTTGTTCAGCACCATCTGAATGGGTGCTATATCCCAACCTCCAGACTATCTGCCCCATTTGTCTGTGATCTTCTCTTTTCTTTTCTTTTCTCCCTGCGATGGTGGGGGTGATGGCTTCCTTCCTGTGTGAGATGAAAGTGCATGAGGGAGCATCTCCCCCGTTCACTAGGACTGTGAACCTCTGCCAGAAAGGGAAGGGCTGGCCTAATAGTTTCAGCCTGGCGAGGGAGAAAGAGTGGAGAGAGAGAGAGAGAGACAGACAGACAGACAGACAGACAGACAGACAGACAGACAGACAGACAGACAGAGGGGGGAGACAGATAGTCATAAAGAGACAGAAAGAGAAACAGATAGACAGAGAGATAAAGATAACGAAAGAGACAAAAAGAGAGAGCTTAGGGGATATAGACAGAGAGAGAGAAAGAGAGAGAGGGAAACAGAAAAGGGAGAGGCTTTTATTGTTTTACAACTTGGTTAGGAGTCCAGAGATGTGAGGAAGGGTCGACTGTGTTGATATGGAAGCCTTTCTGGTTGGGAACGAAGGGCAGCTGTGCTGGAACTGTGGCTGTCCAAGCTGGAAAATTAATTATATATGTATGAGGACATGGGAACAAAATACAGGAGAGAAGGAGAGTGAAACTGAGAGAGACGGAAGAAAAGAGAGACAGGTAATGAGCGGTCTGGCCAAAAAGACGAGGGACTGGAATGAGATAAATATGGATGGAGATGATTATCTGAGAGAAAGGGGCGAGGGAGAGGGGAAAGAAGAGAGAGAGAGGGGAAGAGGAGAAAGGGAACATGAGAGGGGGAGGTAGATAGAGAGGGAAAGAAAGGGAGAGAGAGAGAGAGAGAGAGAGAGAGATTCACAATGAAAGCGTTCCACCAGACCAGCACCTCCATAATACTGGCTGTGGCCAAAACAGGCATTTCCTCTGGTCGCCCCACAGCTGAAGTGTCTGGTCTGAAGTGTGTGTTTGACCCACAGGACTCCGACCTCTGCAGACACTGTCCCAGACGTAAACACACACCCAAGACACAGAACACAACATGGCCTCCAGCACACTGCCCAGCAAGAACCCTATTGGCCCGATGGACAGGCGTGGTAGCTTCTTCAAGGTAAGGACTGATCAGCTTTATTGGCTGACTGACTGACTGACTGACTGACTGACTGACTGACTGACTGACTGACTGGCTGACTGACTGACTGGCTGGCTGGCTGGATGGATCATGGATGGATGGATGGATGGATGGATGCGGGACTGACTGACTTACTTAGAAGATCAAATAAAAATAAGAATATAGCAAATGGGGATATTTAAATTGGTAGTCCTCAAGTTTTTGTGTTTTTTATTTTGGCGACTTGGTGCTAAGCGTTCATTGCTGCAGTGTCTCTGCACTGCACTTCCCAGAGATCAGCTGTCAATCAAACAGTGTGTTCAGTACTGTGACGTCTTTCTCCTTGGATTTTCTGTTGATGATGTTTGAGTTTCCGTAGGTGTCGCTCTTTTCTTTGTCTGTTCAGCCATAGTGGCTATCGCTGCTCATGCTAACTACCCAGTTCTTCTTCTGTTTATTCCAAACAAACCAATGTTGCTGCTGCTGGAAATGTAAAATGCATCACTTCCTGTGCGCCAGAGGATTTTTCCCGGGAAAGACCTACCAGACGCCGGGTGTTTAGAACAGCAAATGTAAAAGCTTTCATGAACTGCATGGTTATAGGTTGAATCACTCTTGTGTTATAACAACTGGCGATAAAGAGTAGCAAAATAGACATTTATTCCTATGAAAATGTTCCAGATTATTACTTTAAACATAACAATTTCAACGCTAGAAAGTGTTAAATAGAAATAAGAAGTTTCGATGTGCAGAGTTGCAGATGTAGATAATGTATAGAATGAGCAGATTTGGATATGTGCATGTTAGCGGTTCAGTTAATTAAATAATATCTAAATGGAGTTACATGCATGTGCATCGTTGCCATTGTCGAACATATTTATAGACGGTTCTGATCTATCTGTTTGCACGTTTGTTCCTCTTTGTGTGCCTCTCTGCTGGGACTAACTTATCTGTAGCTCTGTTTCTCTCATGAACCTTTTCTTTATAAGAGAATTGATGTATCCCTAAACTCTGGAGTATTTTAACCTGTCTGCCTCTCTGCCTGAGTTATACCGGCATCAAATTATCATGTTATTAGTTCTGACTGCGCACTTTTGTTCATATTTTCAGAAAGTAAAGGAGTATTGATTGATGAAATATAAAAGTAGAGTCGTCTCTTGACTGTTTTCCTAGTCGTTCTGTCGTATATTGGAGGAGTGCGGGGAATGAAGAATGCCAGCTGCAATTGTTGGCAGCCTGACAAACACACACAGGAGTAATAAAACTCTCTCTCTCTCTCTTTCTCTCTCTCCCTCTCCCTCTCTCTCTCTCTCCCTCTCCCTCTCTCTCTCTCTCTCCCCCGCAGTCTGTGAGCATGCGCAGTTCAACAATGACCGGACAGACAGACGGACGGACGGACAGACAGACAGTCTCGAGCAAAGCATAGATATAGATCCGCGCATCTCGCAATTCCCGGCTAAAAATGAACACACCCACACACACTCTCACACATCCAATATATACTATTTTGAAACGCCTGGCAAAACTAGTTTCAGAAAGCCTGATTATAACCCATGATGCAAATCTTGAGAGCAAAATAATACCTTGCCCTACTCAGAGAAAAGCAAATTACACACATCAGCACGTTGTACAACACAGCAAGCACTCAACAGCAGCATACACCCACACATTCTTCTCTGAAAGCAGCAACGTCATGATAAGAATGCAACACATGCAATGGGTTTGGCGGGATAACAGCAGGGTGTCCAGACTCCAAGTGCATATTTTGAGCCAGGCATTGTTGAACTCATCCAAGGTGGGGATGGGTGCGCTCTGAACTCTCTGTTCTCTGTCCAGATGTTTCTTGTTGTCTGGCTAAGCGCAGGGAGAGGGAGGGGAGGGGAGGGGATTACACAACTCTCTCTCTAACCCACTAAGTGCTTAGGCTAAGCAGGAAGTGGGAAGCTGTGAACGTCTTTAGCAAAGGAAAGGGGGAAAACAGAAAACTTGGATAAACAGAGACAGAAAATGGCGGATAAATCAAATCTGTCACTCCTAATTGCGTTTCACAGGGAAGGTACAGTACTATGTTTGTTTTGTGACAATATTACACACCAGTAAGCTAACAACTGATTGTTAGTACTACCATGGAATATTAATTTAAATGTTTTTCTACCATGATGCAACACCCCTGACCATGGGTAAATACATGTTAGAGGTGGGTGCACTCCAAATCTCCTCAGCAGTTTTGAAAGTTCCTTCGCCTTATGCATTTGCGCCCCCTGCCCCTGATACAGTCTGTGCTTAGTTAAGAGTGAGGTGAGTGTATAAATAATTTACCATTTCTAGATAACCTGTCAAAGTCCATCTGGGTTACATATTGACAACTGACAGTAAAAAAAAAAGTGCCTATTGTCTCCCAATATGCTAAATGGCAATAGGCAATAGAGGATGCACTTAGCAAAAAGAAGGTACAAGTAAACGTCTACGTTCTACTACTGTTTGTGTAGGTTTGTGTACAAATGTTGCAAACCCAGAGACCACCATGGTGTCTGTAAATCCTGCTTGCTGTCAAGGCCTTCTGTAGTTAAGGCAAATCTCTGTCTGCTAATGGAGGGTAAGTACTTGTGGGAAACCAGATGAGCATTGTACGTCAGTCTGAGGGACATGCTCAATTTCACAGGAGAAAGCCACTAAAAGCTTCCTCTCACTCAGACTCTCTTTGACTCCACCTTCTGTTTTGTTTGGGGGTTCTCTGCCTTTGTTTTCCCAGGAGCTTCCACCATTAATTCTAAATTGTTTAGCTTTCCTCTCTTCACACACCGTCGCGTTCATTATGCGAACACCAAACTAGTGACAGCTGGTTTAACGTTTCCCCCCACCTTTTTAGATGGAAAATGGGATTGCACAAGCTTACCTGCTGCATTCCTCTAGCTGGCACTTCTGAGAAATTGGTTTTAGATATACCATCAATCAAAGACGGACAGGACAACCTGTCTGTGTTACAGAAAACCATGATTATAGTCAATACTGTCTGAAGAAGAAAAAATCCACTTCCCTTTCCTCACCAGCTCAGTTATAAGTCTAAATGGGGTGAGAGTGCTGATAAATGCTGAACCAACTACAGTTTAACAAGGAGAATAACTGAGAAGGCCATCCAATAAAAAAGGCTCTGGTTGGGCCGATCACGTCATAGTCGGAATCAGATACATATCCGTAAAATAAGCCCCAATAGTCGTGATCGTATGATCGGAGTCGGGAAAAAACGGAAGTTGCGAAAATAGGCAATACTGCTACTGACTGAAGCTACCTGTGTGTTGTCGGCAGCACATACGCCTAAAAGTTTATTTAGTATGGATGCCATTGCTTTAAATTATAGTAAATAATTGTACATTGTATTGGTTGATTTCGTGCAGACGGTTTCATCCTAACGCTTTTGCGTTGCTAGGAGACGAGTGAAAACATCTGGTCAGCTGTTTACACTAGGAAGTGGCAAGCTCTTTTCAAGTTGAAAACAACTTCAAATTGCTGGAGATCATGGATAAAAAAACCTTTGGCTCATGTTGTTGTGTGGTCGGGTGTTCTCTAAGGACTGGGACAAACACATTCTAAAAAATAGAAAGGTTTACAATCCCCAAGGATGAGGAAAGGTGCAGTGCATAGATCAATGCACTGAAGAAAGAGATGGGAGATATTAATTAATATTGTAACTAGCTAGCTAGTGAGGTACTTCAACCAATTTAGCAACCGCGGCAGTAGCAGAACTACCGCAACACTACGTTACATCATTAACGTCAGTACAAAACATGACAAAACATCATTGATCTATATATATAGCTGTTATTGTTGCCAACTTGAAACTGTCTATAAATCAAGCTGTCTCTATGTCTTTTGCCTGATCTTGGTTATTTGTATTTTTGATTGTGCTATCGCTCGTAGCCTATAGCCTATAGTAAAACTTTGCCAAATGCTTCCTCTGTGGGATCAAATGAGCGCATGTTCCCTATTTTGCTTTCTATCTCGGTAATAGTGTGGATTTTTTTCACATACATTTTTTATGACAGAGGATCAAACAGCGGATGCACCCGATGAGACCAAATGAAAATGATTTCTCCAATCACGGATGTAAGCCCAAAATGATCAGATGACAATCGTACTCATAAAAAACACAATATCCTTACTGGATACTCGTTTTGCCCCATCTATCGGCCCACCCCTAAAAAAAGACTATAATCAACAACAGATTGCACCTTTCAAAAATGAAATTCAGCCACAAAACCTCAACAACTCATACCTAGTTGCCTGCTTGCTCTCATGCATATCATAAATCAACAATGTCACAACACTATTATCAGCTAATATTTGACAGCTCATCAGAAATGTGCGAAGTAGTGACTGACTGCTATCTGCAAACATTGAAATGAGGTAACCACGTCACCAAATTTCAACTTCTTCTGTTATAGCTGACTTCATTAAAGTAATCCATGTAAGACTGCCTTTGAATAGTTAACCAAGTTCAAGGGGTGCACATGGAATCTGAACTAGTCAATTGGCGCTGACACACTAAGTGCATGACGAAAGATACCAGGACCTCACATGTAGTGCAAACTGGACGTGCTGTATGACAGTAGACTAAACATAAATACAAAAGCTGCAGAACTGGTCCAGTGTAGCAGCACTGGCATAGCTGTAGTATAATACTTGCCAAAATTACTGCGATAGCAATCATCAACACCACTTTCTATAGCTCCAATCAACTGTTTCCTATTGGCCTGTTTCATTATTTTCCTTCCCACAGCTTTTTATGCGTGACTTTCCTGTCCACCAGAAAGGATTTCTGAAATGTCTTGGCAAAGTCAGCCACCTATCTCCCAAAGCAGATGAAATAAAAGCATGAAGTAGGTTGACATGGCCATTGTTAACTTTGACAATTAGAATGTCATTAGAATGCAAGATGGAAACTTATTTCAGCGATTATGAGAAAAACGTATAATGTTAAGGCCTCTGAGGGCTAGTGGTATCAGGGTTGTTCCGCACCCTCCAGAATACACATGTATTTCTACCAAAGCACCAACTATGTGGTTTTGTTCTGTGGGAAACAGGATAGCATAATGGTTAGAGCGACTGCAAGCATCTGCCCTGCTGAAGTGTCCTTGAGCAAGACACTGAATCCCTACCAGCTCCAAGAGGTGCTGCTCTGTAGCGGAGCCTGCACTGTGCACTCTCACTTCCACTTCAATGAATAAAGGATAACATTAGGATTATTATAATGTCTTAACTTATGATCAGACCTCAGATCAATTTAATGTGGGGATTTCCTTAAATCTAAGTGTAACTGTACACACTGCTACAGAATTCAATGGATACCCCGCAGTGTGCTTTAGATAACTGTATTCAAAAACGTAATTAAACGGGCCGGAGGTCACACAATGTATAAAGCACAATATTCGATGGCTGAAATAATATAATGCATGTGAATACAATACTGATTGACGATGTGTTTGAGTGAGATTGTAACAAAATGCCGAGCCTATAACTGGGAACAGTTTAATCTACAAATCACAAGGCAGCACACACTGAGCTAAAGGTGGAGCAGGAGGAAATGATCCCTTCCGCCCTCTGTTACCCGCAACACACTGTTCCACTTTGTTTGCATGATTAACAAGCGAGTGAGCCATGGAAAAGATCAATAAGTACTGGCCTTTTACGGGATTGTGTCTAATGTTGTAACCCTACCTTTATGCCCTTCCTATTCCACAGCCAATTATGTGATATGATCAATACGCGTCAGTAATGGGATATCGGCGCTTCTTGTGGTGCTGCTATGGCAAGGCCTGAAAAATCCATGGCTAGTGCAGCACATAGACACTCCTATACTTAGTTGCCACCAGGCAGTGTGTCACAGGAGTGAATAATATCTGTTTCCTTTGGCAAAGAGATAGAGAAAATATGAAGCTGCTTATCTTTCCCCCAGCAAGAGGCTGCTAGTGAATTTGTTATGTGTGTGTGTGTGTGTGTGTGTGTGTGTGTGTGTGTGTGTGTGTGTGTGTGTGTGTAGCTGGGAGTGGAGGTGTTCAGGGGGGGAAGGGAACTGCTGTGCCTCTCCCTGGAGCACAATCCCGATCCTAATCTGTCCCCGACCGCAGGAAGCCGCCACAATCAGTCTACCACCACAACAACCCAAATTAGACTCCCAGCAACAATACTGTTCTGACAACCGCTCAACACGACGGGTGTCATTATTGACAGCCGTGGGTGAAAAGACCTGAAAAAGAAAACGGATTATTGATTTACCCAAAAAAAGAGTAAACAAGAAAAATACGTTTTTCAGTGGTCTAGTGCGAGAGAAACTGCAGGGGAGAGATTCTGCCATCTGTTTGGCTACACTACAGAGACAGGACCATAGCCTCCTCTTTCTCATTTGCTCTGTGGAACGATGGCGCCCAGCAGCGCATAGCTGGCTCCAGAAAGAGGCAGGCTTCATTCCCCAGCATGGCCACGCTAATCACCCCCAACAACCACTGTACAGATGGAGCCTCTTCAGAAATCAGACGGTGTCCATAAGGCTCCATGATCTCTCTGTCTGTCTCTAGTGGAACGGCAAAAGTGGCAGTATGGTGTATGCTGCCCTTAGGTTGGTCAGGTAATTATGAAAGGATAATATCAGATTGATCTGAGTATCCACTGGATGTACTGTATATAAGAAGTTACAGTGTTGTTGCTAAGGTAATTCTACTCCCCGTAACAAAAACAGCTCAGCACTCTGACAACGAAGCGCTCTTTATTGAATCTGCAGAGACGCTGTACGCTGCCTTTACATGACATCACCTGAATTCTCCCTCCCCGACAGTTTGAAAGATTCGTTCATTTTGGAGTTCCCCGCATACACACTGGGCTCACGTTTCAGACTAGCAGCGTTCCCTTGGGAATGTGGAGAGAAGAAAGAAGGAACAGCCAGATGACTGTTCCAGAGGCCTTACTGAGTGTGTTGAAATGAACAGTTCTGGTCTTCCGTTCTGATTGGCTGAGTCATGTTTGAAGCCATTGTAAAATACACACCAGTGATCACGTAACTTTTCATTTATATATGAATGCACTAACCAAAAGTCACCAGTCATACTGGTCGGAGAACTATATTGCTTGGCGGAAGAATAGCATTAAATCATCATTATTAAATAATGATTGAATCATTTATTTTTTTACTAAACTGCATTTGCATTGATTTTTCTTATTTTTTATATTATATTTTATATATATTTTACATTTTATATTAGGTTATCTTCTGGGGGGGAAATGGGGCGTCTTACCTAAGGCCTGTTTTATATCTCTGCGACGTTTGTGTGGTTTGCGTTGCACTTGCAGACCCACTGGGTATTTATACCTTTACAGCGGGTTGCACAAGTAGTCTGCTTGAATTTGACCATTACGAGAATTGCTGCTTACACAATTTTGAAGGAGATTGAATCACAGTAGCGGCAGACCTCCTCTGCTAATCTCTATTCAAACTGCTCCATGCTTGTTTGTTGTGATTTTGTGACAGGAAGTGAGGTCGGCCACCTGAATTTTGGTAGAAATCCCTCCTCATTCGCTCATCAACCAATCGCTCATCGTTTGTGCGGCGTATGCGGGCCGTAACATACAGTTACATTTCGCGAGAGGTGCGCAACATCTGCACAGACCATAACTACACAGAGGTATAAAACAGGTCTACCAACACCTCTTAGCTGTTCTAAAATCAGCTCTCAGTAAGGGACAGCTCTCAGGGCACAATGTTTAATTAATTGTATGATATTATTCAGGATACTCAAGTATTCTGCTTTAAGAGTTGGCACATGTAAAATGGCATATCTCATTTATAATAGACAGGTTAAGTTAATATTCCAATTTTAAGCAGGGTTGTGGGGGCGCTCCCTCACGTTTGAGTTCTTTAGAGATATAGACTTCATTGACTGTAGTGGACTTAAACTCCTTATCAGCTGTACTCAGCTGAATGCGAGCGCGGCTTCAGCCACATTAATCTAATTATAACTCTTCATTCACACATTCATATACCGCATGTATCTGCTCTGATGTTTATCAAACAACACGGATCTCCACTGAGGGCCTGGAGTCCTGAACCCTATGTTAAGACTTGGCTATGAGCGCAGAGGACCCAGACCCACTTTATAAACCTGGCAGTGAGATTTTTTTATTTTCACTAATACCTTAACCAGAGCATCAGCTAGTATCTGGGAAATACTCAGGGCAGGTAAATGCACTGAATGGAGGACATCAATATTGTAGCATACAATTACTATGGCAGAAGGCCTGACAGCGTCCATCTAGCCTCTGGCAAGTGGTTTTTTCTTCATTGAGTTCCATGTCCATTTTCATGAAAAAGACCAATCAAATCTCCATGAGAGGGCCTAAGCCAGGCTTTCCCACCTTGAATTTGGGAGCCCATGTAGGGTCCTTTTGTAATATCTACAATATCCTTATCTTAATTTTGACATTGATAACTGCAGCCAACAGCTTCTGAACTGCACAGAAGTCACTGTGAAAGCCACACTGCTTGCCTACGCGTTGTGACTGACAAGTTTACACGAGAGGGATTTCGATCCCCCCGAGAAATTAAGCATATTTTTTTACTTTATAGGCCAACTCTAGACACGTCAATGCACAATTCACATGCTTTTTAAAAGTTAGGATTAAAAAGATTTTAGTGACCTCAGTATAAAAGGTTTGGGAATCCCTGGCCTCGACCCATTCCCTCCTTGTCAATCCCATTATCTTCCAGTGGCACTGTCTCAGCTGTGCAACCCAGGAAGTGTTCATAACGAGCTCCATTAGCAGTATTACCTGCATCCGGCAGGCGTGGGGTCACAGGGTCAACAGTAGACCAAACGCTGAGATTAAATTACCCCTGAGGGAAGGGCGGGTGGTTTTCTACAGTACTCCCCCTCCCCACACTGGTCACAAACTAAGTAGAAATGAGGCCGCAGAGATTTCAAAATAGTAGGTGGGCTGGAATTTACCACTGTGTTTTGTAGTTTACACACTTCCTTTGATCTTATTCCCATCCGGCGGAGCTCCCCTAAAGCCATCGTTTCAACATTACAACCATAAGCTATAGAGAACACTGGGAGTATACTGAATGACTGTGATCAAGACAGCATGTTTCTCATGATTACCATACAAAAAATTGTGTACGTGCATTCTAGCTACATTACACCATTGTAAATTATATTTGATCTGTAGGCGTAGTACAAATCCACAACTTGCATCTTTCTAATAATGGCAGGATACTGTCTGTCTGTGTGTCTGTCCTTCGATTATCTCGCGAACTGCTCACCCGATCGACTTTAAACTCGAGAAAATCGCCCCGGTCCGAACGGGCACGTCCCAACGGGCACTGCACTAGTTTAGTATGAATACCGAAATAAGCTGATGCCAACCTTCTGACCCTTGGGGGACAGAGCCTTTGCCATCGTCGCCCTCCTCCAGCTATGATCTACCACCATTTTATTGATGTAATATGTATACTCTTGTGTCATAATTTATTATCTTTCACTTGTTTTGTTTTTTTGTACTATACTTGTTTTATAGATTTTTAGAGATTTGTTTTTCATCTTTTGTAAAGTGTCTTTGAGTATCATGTAAAATGCTTTATAAATAAAATGTATTATTGTTATTATTATTATTTATTATGTTTTTAAAGTGTTGGGCTCATTTTCTTACTAATGCCAAACAAAGGAAAATAATTTCCTGTTACTTGCTAGTAACCAATATTGCTGCTGGGAGCTGGACAAAGAGGAAGACACTCAATTATTGTGAGTGGAAGCAGCAGCCTCTGTGTGAGTTCGGGAGCCCTGCGGAGCACTGAGACGCTCCTGCAGCTGAGACAGGAGAGCTGTGGGTACTGTACATCACACACACACACACACACACACTTGCAGACATACACAAACAAGTCTACACGTACATACACAAACAAAAACAGAGCAACACACACAACACACATACATATCCGCCTGAGTCATCCCAAAGGCATTCACAACTACCTCACTAACAGGAAAAAAAGAACGAGACAGACTGGGTGAAAAAACGCAAACAAACACTGCAGAACAGCACACAAAAGGCTTCAGAGAGCATACCTCAGTCTTGTCTTTCAGACACAGCCTGAGGCGCTGCATTCAGGATACATACACTGAATTCAGAAGCACTCCAAACACCAGTGCTCATTAGGCATCCCGTTACTTGCACAACCTTGAGGTAAAGACAAATACCTCACTATCCTTTAAAAATCCAATCAGGGATTTATTTGACCATCTAAATAAAGATTCAAGAGCTTCTTTCCAAGGCTACTTAGAAGACCCCCACAAAACCACAATCTCTGGACTGCCCTAATAGAACTACTGTTACTATTTGTTCCCATGATACTAATTAACTTTAGATGTTGCACACTATAATACTTTCCAGCCTTAGAAATGTTTATAGTCATAATTTACTTCATGCATCTCACTATATGTGGTATAACTACCTTATACACTGGACCAATGCTGCATTTCCCTCTTCAGCTGTAACCATACTGAATGTGATGCTGCTTGAATGTACATTTTTCAACCTTTATTTATTCAATGAAAGTTTGCTGAGTGTGCTTGCTCTATTTCAGCAACGCCCTGCTTCACATCCATACGGTTACACATACATTCACACCCAGGATCGACCCTGTACAACCGCAGACTTCTCTTGTTGGTCACTTTGCAGCTTCACTGGAGCAGTTTGAATGATGTGCCTTGTTCAAGGGCACAACAGCAGTACTTCGAGAAAGGGGAGAGATTCTGATTCTGTGATATATTCACATGTACAAGTCTGTTTTGCTCCAGCATTTACAAATATTACAAATGAAACAAACCTTTTACAGTCTCACCATACATGTAAAACTCACATTACATACCATACATACTGTCAGCCCTCGTCTCAAAACCTCAAATCATGAATTTTATAGTGAAATTAGTGGAGCCTTCACTTAAATAAGGTAAGGTGAGTGTACTCAACATGTGGCATTACAATTACACATTGGGTCTTTAAATCATGTTGAGAAGAGACAGAATAATGCCATTTAATGGACACTTTTATCCAAAGTGCCTTACAGTAACGTGAGTGCAAATATTTTTAGCATGGGTGGCCCCCGTGGGAATTGAACCCCTAACCCAGGCAGTGTTAGTGCCCATTGACAATACAGGACCATGATAATACCCTGGAATACAAACCAGGGGTCAATGCCAAACTACGATTATAATGTGCAAATTAGTGTGTTAACAGCAGCAGATGTAACTGAATGGACTTGGTGTGTCATTAGAAAGGGGTACCCACATCACTTTGTCTGAATGTAATCGTCTATGTTACACTGTAGCCAAAAGCCCCATTCTCATGCCAGGTCACAGAGCATTATAACCAATTTTAACACTGCCAAACATATTTGAGGATCTTATGACCAAAGATTTAATAGCAAGGCATGTTCAGAGACAGAAGTCAATTTCAGAAACTATCAATCACCGAGCAAATGGAGCAGTTGAGGGAAGAGGACTTTTGTCCAGAGCAAATAATGTAATCACCCTGCTTCACCTCCGCTTCGTTTGGCTGAGCCAGTGAATTAGTGTGTTCTGAGTGTTAAAGCACATGCGCTCCGACCTTTTCCTTGTCATAAATCACAAACCCCTGTTCTGCTGCCAGGATTTTGTTTAACCCAATTTGTCACAGAGGACACCCCCTCTCCCCCACTTCTACCCCCTCTGCAGCTTCACGTAGTGGGACTGGAGCATGGGATTAGTGGGCGGATCAAAGCATACCATCCAGGCCTCTTTCTCCTTGTAATCATGGAAGCTAGTAGCTACTGGAGCAGATCAGTCAATGCTACTGGTGGTAACCAGGAAGGGAGTGTGAAGGACTGAAACCACATAAGAGAAGCAAGGAATGTGTACAAACAAGACCGTGCGCAAAGCCACGGAATAGCCTGGCACCTATGTAGCTTGGAGGGGAATGTGCATACTGCCACCCACTGGAGCAACTTGCAGTGTAAATGCCATTGTCAATACAATATTCTCACAGGAAAAAGGAGGCACCAGCAGAGTGTCCAAAACAAATTCCTGGCTTACCAGAAAGACTCAGACTCTGCACACCTGTGTTACCTCCTCCAGATTTGGCTCTGAATCGTAGTTGGGACATCCTCTGGTTATATACGTATAAGTTTTGGCTCGTAACTGGTAACATCTAACTACGTCTATCATCCGGTTCTTTTCTGTATATAAGGAGTCAAAAGACGTTTCTCTCTTGGGCAGGGCATTTATTACCTCCGTGAACATAAAGCATATACATTTCACTGGGCTGGCCGTCTTCATTAGCTTTCTCTACCGACCGCTAAAACACACACACCTGTCTATGGACTTTTTCTCCGTCTATCCCCTGGATGATCACCATATCCTCTCGACTGGATCTGGATGAC
>OMLI01088626.1:0-18776 GCA_900302605.1 Rondeletia loricata | reverse complement strand
TATGTAACATAACATACATAACGTTAAACATTTGATCTGATGTTATTGCAGCATCTACGCTGGGCCGGGTCCGGCTTCCGGATTCTGGCCGAGTAAATCAGTTCCCGGTCGCCGGAATAGGGCCGTGGTTGGAATTTAAAAGCATGCATTCCAGACATAGAAAGTCAGGGAATTTAACAAATGTATTGATTTAATCTGGAGTATCAGGGAATTTCACGTTTTGGGCCGAGTCTTCAGTGCTAGCTGGGTAGCCTCTGTTTCTGTGGCTGCCGCCATTGCAGAAAGCGTCAAAGCGCTGTCGTTACACACAAAGCCCACGCAAAGCCCGCCCGTATAGGACGCTGATTGGTCCGTCCGGAACCAGACCGGAGTCAACCCAATAGTATGGAGCGTGTCCAGATGGATTTGTGAAACAAATATTTGTGACACAAACCAATCATCTGGCAGAGCCAGGTTACTGTGGAGTGCCACAAGGTTCTATTCTTGGCCCTCTACTATTTCTGATTTATATTAATGATTTGCCTGGTTTGTAAAAATCTTTTTCCTATTTGATTTGCTGATGACACAAATCTCATAGCTATACATGATGATTTTAAAGCACTAATTCATTGTGTAAATTATGAGATGTCTTCAATTTTTTATTGGTTTCAGATTAACAGTCGCAATGTCAAAAAATCTAATTTCATTATATTTAGCAATAAAAATAAGAAGTATCCAAGACATTTTTCAAGTCCCATTTACAAAATTATTCGGAATTGTTGTGGATGAAAGATTAACTTGGAAAAAACATATTGATCATGTCTGCAAAAGGTCTATGAAGATGATGGAATATTGAGGAAAGTTTGTTCTCTGATTCATCCTTCTTCCCATTTAACTCTCTCTATATTACAGTTTAATCTATCCATATTTTAATTATTGTAATATTGTCCCCTTATTTGTTATTATGTTGGTATATATGTATGTTTTATGTGAATGTTTTATATGACTTATTGAAATCAAGGGGAGGACTTTGAATAAGTCCTCCCCTTAATAATAATATTACTTCTTTCCTCTCCTGCACAATTAATTCAATTTTATAGTTGTATTGTCCTTTGTTTATCATAACAATTGTGCAAATAAACTGAAACTGAAAACATTTTATCTAACCATCCTGAAAGTTCATAATATAAACCTTGCCTGGGGCAGGAAGTCTCTCCGGCACATCTCAAAACCAGGCCGTTTAACCAATAGGGAATAAGCCTGGGGGAGTAACAAGCCTTCCCAGCTACATCAGCCCTCCGCTTGGACATCTTTGATCTCAATCCAGAAATAGCCCCTCAGAGGAATGTTTTGACAGCATTCTACTATACAGTATGTTAGGTGGATACTCCACAGACTGCCTTTATTTCCAACTGCCTGGCTGCTGAGTAAAGTTTCTATTCTGAGGCGATTAGGAGCAGTCTTCATTCAATGTGAGGACTCCTAAACAAATTATGACTGGGATAATGCATAATTTGGTTAACTAGCCTGTCAGTTCAGTGCTCTGCACCCCATCTCACCAACAGATGTGACACGGAATGGATTTCCAGAAGGGTAACCCAGGTCCTTCAGCCGGATCTAAATTTAAACTGAATCATTTATATGACATTGTTTCATTTGGAGTGGGGCTCAATTAGTTCTATTAATGGATTACCAGTGTGCATTATGAACATAGTCACTGATAATCAAGTGAGTCCTTATTCACCTGTAGGAGGCGCTCCTGCTCCTTCTGCCATTTCTCCTGTCTTCTGCGCTCCTCTTCTGGGTCCCAAGACCAGCGGCTGGAGGAGGGAGTGATTGAGGGAACAGGTATCTGATGAAAGAGAGGATACACATGCAATGTAAATGTACATCAAATCCTATAGTCTACATGCTGTAGTATATTGATACCCAGTACTCTGCTACTTGCAATGCAACACTTTTAAAAATTATTACAAAGTAACGTTTCGGTCCAACTGGACCTTCGTCAGACTAATCTGTGGACATTGTCATACCCGTTAAACGTTACTTT
The DNA here is from genome assembly GCA_900302605.1 of Rondeletia loricata. Taxonomy (NCBI): domain Eukaryota; kingdom Metazoa; phylum Chordata; class Actinopteri; order Beryciformes; family Rondeletiidae; genus Rondeletia; species Rondeletia loricata. The sequence goes on along the minus strand of OMLI01088626.1, from coordinate 16,747 downwards.
GTAATAATAATTAAAAAGTGTTGCATTGCAAGTGGCATTGTTGAATCTACTGCTTTTCTCAGATGCACCTGCACTAACTTTTTTGGATGTGCGAGTTTTCTACTTGTTGAGTAGTATATTGATATGAAAGCTACATCACAGCAGCCATCAACTCTACAGCATCTTAAGTACCTCTATGGCATTCAAATGTTACATTTCAGTAGCTTCTCAATTTTCAAAGTTAGATGAAAATGACAGCCCTCTTAAAAAAGGCCCTAACAATCACATGATTGATCTTCATATGATACTCAATGACACAAGAGTTTGTGGAATGTTTTGTCCCAATCTTTCCCCTGTATTCAAGGTAATTGGGCAGTCAAGGGCTTAAGAGGCAGAGTGAACCTGTGTCTGAAGCAGTAGCAATGTGCCACACTTAATAATGGGCCTGGGCTTTGTAATAACTGTGGTATCCACTTTCAAAGATGTTGTCATACTAGAAGAATACACATGAACAGAGGAAAAACTCCCCTTTATATATTGAATACTACTCACATCTGATATTGCAGACTCTGATCCTCCTTTAAAAGAAAGAAATTCATCCAATAAATACGGTGGAACATACTGTAAATTTACAACTTAACCTTGAGGCTGTATACCATATCGACACAAAGTTGACAGGCTTATTAAAACTTCAATTCGATTTTCAAGTCAAATGCTAATTCATCATTGGAAATGGCATTTAAAACCACAACAGTAATTGACGTTTTCAACAAGCCTCGAGCAACAAAGATCTTCTAATTTCTAAAGAGTTATTGAGTCACTGAATCAAAGATCACCCACTAGTTGACATTTACATTGGATGGTAGCCCAAAACCTCTGAGTAAAAACATCAATAAATTGATTGTAGAGAAAATAAGATCAAACAAACGGACAGAAATCACAAAACTCACAGAGCACATCAGCTGCATGCACAAGATGCACAAAAGTACAGAGCAACCAGTCGAAAAGGCTAAAGGGCATTTCAATACACGCATGCCAAGAGGAACTGACTGTTAATAATCACACGGGTGCAACAGAAATGCTTTTAACATCATGCGCAGCAAAGTGAAAAGTATAACCATGTGTTTGACCTGGACACCACACAAAAATACCACAAACACAACAGGATCTGTATTTGTGGTTGGTACGTTGGCATAGAGTCTGGCATGCTGTACAGCCTTTGGAGATGAGTATGTTGTTTTTATACACAAACTGTGCCATTTTCTGTTTTACTTTCCATACTGTCTTAGCTTATGAGGTTCATCTTCATCTTGACTAAACAGACAAGAAGTTACATTTCTAACAACTACAAATAAATTATATAAATAATCCCACATTTTTGTGACTTTTGCCTTTATGGTGAAATGACAGATATTTGTAGCCTCTGGGCTTCTTTCAATAATAAATCAAGTTAAAGTTAAGCTTGTTTGGTATGTGGGGAGGTTTGTGAGGAGCCATCCATTAATGAAGCCATAAATGTCGACAACTACTGCACTAGACTGTCTTGGCTCCTCCGGCTTGAACAGCATGTCAGTGCCCCAGGTAGTACCAGGTGGAGGTGAGGTCACTGCACACTCAACCCTGTTTACCACAGAGGTAGACCAGCGCACTGACACTGGACCCTGAGCAGCCTGAAGAGGGAAGGGGCACAGCAAAAGGGTTATGCTCTCGCAGCAGACCAGACCAAAGAAAAGCAATAGCCCCAAAATAGAGCCTTGGCAGAATCTCAAACTTCGCATGAAAGTTTCTATTTCAATCCTCACGGCTCATGGTCAATTGATATCAAAATAAAGGTTACTTATCGATTGAACATGAGGTCTTGACTGACAAGAAACATGCATACCAGATGAGAGGCCCCAAATCAGAGGAATTTGGTGAGACAAAAGCACACAGCGCCCAGCCACCAAATTACATAGAAGTCAACCCATCATTAATAGCCCCGCTTAGGTCAGTGCTTTTTACCTTGTTCAAAAAACTCTGACCTCCGTTTTAAGTTTTTCAAAGATATGGGTTCTGACTCTACATGAGAAATGGAAAACAGGGTACAGTGAGGTACAGTAAAAGAGAGAAACAAGTTCTACCTAATGAGATAACACCTTATATAACCAACACATTGACATGAATTAGATATACACAGATAGGCAAAGATGCATTGTAATAATATCTTTCAGATGATGGTCTCTCATAGTTATGTAACACATTAAGTGTGCATAAATAATGTCCACAGTCGTTAAGTATCCTTAATAATGTTTCTTCCAAAGCCAAGTCACAAAAAAGCAGACCCCTGCTGCCATGTTTTTGCATTCAGTAATCAGTACAAGTTTCATAGTAAAACTCAATTTCATAACTGTTCTGTAAGATTGTGTGCTCTGCTCTTTACCTTTGTTTCTCATGGTCACTGACTCTTCACGGAAACCCCCATTCACTCCGTTTGAGGCCACATCCTGCAGGAAGACATGGCAGGAAGTACACTCATTGAACAGGAACAATAAACCATGTACATTACAGAATACAGACTGATTGGCATGGCCTTATCCAAGCAGGAGGTACCCTGCTCAAACAGACAACAAAAAGCAATTAACCCTGTGTCAACTTCAGTTATAGGTCACTTACAATGATTTGGTGGGTGGGGACCTCCTTGGTTGTCAATGCTTCTGTGGATATGCGTGAAGTGAAATCCAAGCTGGTATTTGCTTCAGGGGAACCTAGAAGTATTGGATGATCCGTAGTGGTCAGATTGATGGTCTTATGGCTTTTATATGGCAGGGAAGGTAGATCTCTGTCCCAGTCTGCATGCAGTCAATGCAATGGCAAAGAATAGGATGTAGATGTGTGTATGCACATAAGAAGGCATATTTGTGCATGTGTAGTTGTGTATGCACATGTGTATATGTGAAAATCCAACATTTGACACAGAATTGTCTGTTATATGATTATAATACATAAAAACACAGTATTAAGCAGGGAATAAGGTTGCTGTTATGGTGTTATTTTAGAGAGCAGCAGGGGATGACAGAGAAAACACCTTCCCCAGCCATGCAGTCTATTAAAGCTTTTATAAACCCCACAGTGTCACTAACAGGCTCACATCCACTAGACTTAGTTGAGCTATTTCAACAAAGTATGTTCAGTTCGAGTCAGCTACAGAGGTAGGGACTTGAGTCACATGACTTGGACTCGAGTCAGACACGGGTCACACTTTTAATTGCTTGAGACTTGACTTGATGCATGAAGGTGACTTGGTGACTGGTGACTTGGGACTTGACTTTGACTTGTACTCTTTTCTGAATTTGTATGGAATTATTGAATTTATTGAAGTTGAAACTGATTATAGAAATGAAACTCATGATGCACTTTTGTTTTTATACTATTAAAACGATATTGCATTGAAAAGTCCTAGATATTTCGTTTTCTTTAAGATATTAAATTGATACTGGACTCTTGATTTGTTCTGACTTTACTTGGTGTTCTACATTTAGACTTGAAACTCTACGTGAGACTTGACATTAATGACATGGACTTGACTTGGTAATCTACATTTAAACTTGGGACTTGTGCCTCAAGACTTGAGACTGACTTGGGACTCAAGCAAAGTTGACTTGGTCACACGTCTGGTCAGCTACACTGGGTGGATTATTGTTTTGGCAAAGTGACACTGACATGGTAGGAACAAGTAAGCCTGTTATACTAACACTGTAAAAACAGCACGCCTGTACTCAGAGGACCATGTACCTGAGCTGGGTTAGTTGTCCACAAGGTAAACACCACATGGACACAAAGAGGAAAGGACAGGAAACAGGAAGAAGAAAGGAAAGACAGAAACATATCGGGAAAAAAAAGAAAAATAAACAGAGACCGACATACAGTACAGAAATAAAGACAGAGTAGTAGAGGAGAAAATAGCCACTGAAGTCCCTTATCAATAAGAAAACTGTCTTCCCGTCTCAGAATAGAAGAACAGAGTTATGAGACCTTTACGTACTGTCATGAGATCATTCATGGATGGTTTCACAACAGTTTACGGACCAATTTAAAGTGTCAAAACCGTTTAGCAATGCAACCAGCATAAGCAGCGCTGTCAGTCCAGGAATGCAACCCTTAAAGTGGTTCAACTCTATCAATCTCTCTCTCACGCACCCACACCCACACCCACACCCACACACACACACACACACACACACACACACACACACACACACACACACACACACACACACACAGACAGCATTCAGATGACTCACTGTTCTGGCCATGACGCCGTATATCCATCACCAGACTGCCCCGCTGCAGAGCCTGCTCCATGTGGGCCTTCCAGTCTGTGTAGCTCATGTCTGCCACCTGGTGCCCGCTCACCGTCAGCACCTCATCCCCGACCAGGAGCTGGCACATCTCCGCCGAGCTGCCTGCACGGGACAGAGGACCGGGACACCATCAGCGGAGAGGGTCGGACAGGTAACCCCATTCCACCACTCACTCTACCACTCCTGGTTATCGCAACTTCCTCAGCACGGGAGTGGAATTCTGTATCTCCTTGAGGTCATATTAGAACTATACACGAGCAGAAAATCTTGAAATTGTTGTATAAGACCGTCGTCTCCACGGAGCCCCGCAGCAAAATGAGCTTAATTTCACTATAATTTCATTTTCCCAATTAGAGAGCGTGACTATTCTAATTATACGTTTCACTCTCACCACTATTATCTCCCCACGTACAGTGTAGACAGTTATACAATTCAATACTAAATCAAACCAACATAAACCTTCACATATGGGGGTGCTTTGGGATAAAATCTTAGCAAATGGGGGTCTAGTGTCTATTTGGGGGTCCATGACATGAAAACATTTGAGAACCCCTGGTGTAAAAGCGTAAAGTGGTTACAACAATAGTTTGAATGCTAACAACAAAGACATTACAACAAAGCTATTTTAATGTTTTTCAATCACATTTTTTACTTATGCCCCATAAAATACATGGCATAATACGGAGGTGGAGAAACCTCAGTAGACAGAGAGGCTCAGGCCCAGCAGATCTGACCCAGATAGATGCTGCCCTACATAGGCCTGGCACAGCCACTGCAATGGGCTCCTGCTGGAAGTCATGCTGAGGACTAACCAGCAGTGCCTGACTGCAATACATAAGTGAGCGCAAGCACTGGTTTCCAATATTACCGCTGTCTCTGTGAATACATCAGTTGGCTTTAGCGAGAATTATATATGACAATTGCCTGTGTGTTGTTTTTCCACTGGTACTGACCACTGAGAATGTTAGAGTTGATTGATGGTTGACAGTTTTGGTTGACCTACGGTGCTGGACCACTGCTGGACCAGTGAAATGAATTCACTGGGAATTAAATATTGATCATGGAAGGTGAATAAAGCTCTACCCATATTTCAGTTCACATCAAATCCCTTTGTTTGAAGTTATTTCTATGTTTTCAGAGCATCCAACCTGGCAGGATGTCTCGTTACCTGGTTGGATGGATGTGACGTGAGCCCCTGCTGAGTCCCGGTCGGCCTGGAAGCCAAAGTCTCTGCTGCTGTTGGGCTTCTGATTCAGGTTGATCCGCATGTCACAGTAGTTCTCCTAGGAACCACACACACACACACACACACACACACACACACACACACACACACACACACACACACGAACATACATGAACGCAAACACTTCATCTCTCTCTCACATATACATGAACACCCTTTAGTGTCCTGACTTTACATTGCTCTGGAGAAGAGTCAGTATGTCGGGTTGTGTGTCTGTGTGTAAGCAGGCCTGCTTTGGTTGGGCTCCAACACCAGGGAATGGAGAACCCCTTGTTCCTATGGATGAATGATTTATGGCTGTTGATTAAAAGCCAAGCCTAGATCCTACAGTATACTGTAACTTCTGTAACGCTGACTGCTTTGTGTTGTATTTTTTATTCAATGCGACTTTTATTTAGGCAAACTAAGTGCCATCAAACTCCAGGTTCAATTGAAAATGCTATCTTATGATGCATCTACATCACTCACCAATCAGGGTTCACTACAGCACTACAGAGTATTCACTACAAAGCTAAAAATGCATTACCTGATGGTTCACATTTTAATTCTTGCATAGAGTTTGTGTAACAAATGCTTGTATAGTTTTACAGTGCCTGTAGATAAAAGCTGATCTGTTTCGTCAGTAGGTAGGTACAGTAGGTAATTTAAGTACCTGGTTGGTATCCTTGGCTGGAGCAGGACTAGCTGGGGCTTCACTCTTGACCTGGGGAGGGACAGGCGAGATGCTCTGGGTAGCGGTGATGCTTTTTCCAGTGGTCTCTTCTTCCTCCTCTTCATCCTCGCTGCTGTGGGCCGAGCTGGAGTGGGAGCGAGCCTCGTCCTCAGAGGTCATGAACTGGTGGTAGCGGCTCGGCACGTACGACTTCTTAGAAACATCCACGTCGCCGTTCACACGCTTGTGAGAGTCATCCATCTGTCAGGGATGAATGAAGAGAGCAAAGTACACAGTGCTCGAGTCTCAAGAGAAAGTAATGCAAATAAAAAACGAACTTGAATAAAGAATGTTGATTACTAAATAATATTTTTTAACCCGTAAAAGACTTTTGAATGGGGGGAATGCAGTTGGAGAATGTACAAAGGTAAACTGGAACTGCTTTAAGAGTTCAGAATGACATAACCATATCATGTCTGGGCCTGACAGACAATCACTAACTCGCTGAAGAAACCTGACAGTTATTTCCCCTGATACAATGAAACATTATGTATCATCTATCATTGACTGTAACAGTGCTAAAAGTGAAGGCTGAAAATAGCAGCTCTGCCAAGTGAGTTAGCAATATAAAAACATTAGCTTCATCCATTATTCACAAACAAAGTAATCAGATCTGACTCATGAGTGACTCTGATGTACTACAAATAGATAACACTGTTAACAGACCAACAAGACCAAGGTTTTCCTACTGCCAAATAAACACCGGCTCATCCTGCCCTCTAGACGTCCTTCAGCCCCATGCACCGCGCGTGTACAGGTTGTATTTAGCTGTAGAATAGTCCAGTACTCACTGTGAAGGCCCGGGGTAATGAGGTGATGCGGGTGGACTGGGTCCCGAAGGGCCTGGGCGTGACGACTGAGGTGAGACGCGCGCTATCCGATCTCTGGTAGCTCCTGGGGAGGGAGGCGGAAACCCGAGACACCCCGGGAGGCTTGGGTTCCATCGGTTTGTACTGTGGTTGTTTGTACAGGAAACCGGAGGAGGGGGGCTCCACCTTAGTCTGCGTGTCCGCAAATGTGCGCCTTGGCTCGGGCGCTTTTTGGAGGGCGCTGTGCGAGGAGACGGCGGTGGTGGAGGTCTCCTCTGTCTTGGCTGTGCTGGTTTTCCTCTCCATGGGTGCAGCTGTTGGAGAGTGGGGGCTGTGGATGGAGCTACGGCTGGTAGAGGCGGTGGTCGTGATAGTGGTAGTGGCGACACTGCCTGCAGAACTGTCCACAATGTCGACTTCCCGTGAGGTGGGAGGGGAAGCGGCCCTGCCAGTAGCTGGGGGCGCAGTGGGGGGGTCCTCCTCTCTCAGAGAGGGCACAGAGGGGGCAGGGGAGCGGTCCACTGAGGAGTAGGGGTTGTCGATAGTGTAGCTCCTGGCAGGAAGGGTACGTGGGGAAGTGACGGGACTGTCAAATACGTCCTGGTCTTCGCTCAAGTAAGACAGAGATCCGAGACGGCTGCCGACGGACTTCTTTTCTCTATTCTCTCTGTGGGACGGACAGAGGAGGAGAGGGGAACGGGATAAAGGGTAGGGCGGACAGTAATTGGTAAAATAAAGGATGAGGGGGATGAAAGGGAAACGTATTAGGGAGATGAAGGGGAGAAGTACAAAGGGTTGGGGAGCAGGAGTTGAAATGAGGAGCGGAGTGAGTGAAAGGGACGAGAGCGGAAAGCGGAGCACAGGTTGAAAGGGAGAGGGCAGAGAGAGTTGGGGCAAAAAGAAAAAGGGGAGACAGGTTGCAAGCCATGATTAGATTACACTTTCACTGACTAAAGGCACAATTAGAGTGAGTTCGTTCTTTCACTGTCTCTGACTGCAGGATCCTGTCTAATACTGCAAACTCTGCATACGCAGCTTTTCTTTCACTGTTACCCTGTTGTTGTATAAAAAGCAAAGGGCTCCCCTGAGAGGGTAAATAAAGGCTAAATAAAAATAAATAAAAATAATAATAAATAGTATAAAAGAGAGACAAATTCACTGTGTTTGTAATGCAACAGGTAACAGCAAATCATTTGGAGGTTTGCAGCCATCCTGCCCCTTATCAATTCACAGTGAATGTGCATTATCCTCGCACTACATGAAGTACCTGAACAGGTGTGTTTTTCCTTACCTCTCCTCTTGCATCTCCTTGAAGGTCTTAGACCTTCTGGAGTTGCCGCCGACTGTGATCTGCTGAATCTGCTCCCTTTCCTCTTTCTTCTTCACTATATCAGAGTTGACACTCTTGCGCCGGTTCTTCCATTTGGTCAGGTCCTGCAGAGAAACAAGCCCAGATCACCTCATCCAGTCTTACGAAAAACAGGGATTTATTATCTTGCACGGCTAACCGTACAGTTGAAGGGAGTGAAGTTGAGAAAGAAAGAAAGAAAGAGAGAGAGGGCTACATTTGAAGGTGTTCTATTTGTGTGCTTTAGGCTCCTCCCGGCTCACATCCCCTGAGTATTGGGGACTGTGTGTGACCTAAATGCTGCTTTAGGACTCCATTATTTTACCATGACACTATTCAATCAGACTGCTGATAGACATGCCACTCTCATCGCAACTATATGTGGATAATAGGATTTTTATGATTCTACCTGAGAAGGAGCTAATGAGCGTGACGTGTTAGGGATCTATGGCCTTCAAAACAACACTACTGTCCTCCTTATTTTTCATGCATAAAGTTGCACCACATTCGCACTATATAATGAAACAACTTATTATGTAATACCATTTTTCATAGATTCAGTCTAATTATTTCCTCTATCTTAGACATTACATCACAACACCATTGCACAATAATTCTGAGCATTAATGTGGTGAGTACTACCACACATACTGTGATTTGGAAATGAGGACAGTCCATACCCAGAGGGCAGTGCTGAACCAATCAGTGTCTGCCTCCGTCTCTGGCTTCTGTCTAAACAGCTCTCCTTTCACCCTGTGGCTGCACCACAACACCTGCTCTCCTTAGTACTACAGATCCCAAAGATAATGTGCTTATCTTTCACTTCAATGTCATCTATGTTGGAAAGTTATGCTCCTTGTGCCAGAGTCAGCTTACAGAAATGTACTGAGTGGAAGTGAACAGACGTCTGTTTTTTGTTTCGCATAACAAGGTTGGTGGTTAACAAACAGGTTTCCCTCTAGGTGTGCTGTGCACTGGGGCGTGCCAGTTATACTCACATCCTGCCACTTATCATCGCTGTCCTTCACCTGCTCACGAATTTTCTGCAGCTCCTCGTAGCGAGCCTGCCGCAGGACAGAGGGGTCCGCTTGGATGTCATTCATTGATTGGCTCCTGTGAACAGCGAGATAGAGGAGGGGTAGACAGGAGAGAACGCTGAAAACAGACCAGAGGGACCGTCCGCAGCTCATGTGAGAGGTGTAGGGTCCGTAGAGTTTGCACTTCCTGGCAGATTGCTTTACGCAAAGTTAAAACAAACTGTTGCAAACGTTGAAAATGAATTCCACTCCAGTTGCATGCGTAATTTCTTACCATTATGTCAAACAAGCTGTAGGAAAATAACACGGCCTATAGATCCAGTGTCAAAATGTATTCCGCCTGTATTTCTCATCTGTATACTTGACATTGAGGCTGAAAATGAGTTGGATTAATACCTGTGACCGAGTGTTAGTATGCACACACAGCACACAGGTCAACCACAAAAAACTGGGGAGCAGTTTAAGCTCAGTGGGTTAGAAACACATGCTGCAGTACTGTGCACTGTATTCACAGCCATCCCCTTTATGCAAAACAGCAAAGTCATTCAAAGCTTACAGACTCTTGACAAATGTACTCTTTGTTCACTTACCTGTAAAGGTTTATACGTGCCTCATATTGCCATCAGTAGTGCAAGGAGTGTTTAGGGATTCAAACTGAGCTTAGTCCACCACTCTCTCATAGCTCTCAGTGGGACACACTCACCAGTTTGGGTAGATGACCCAGCGTATTGGTATTGTATGCATCCTTTCACTCCACTTTGTTGCTTTGTCAATAGAGCTTTGTTGAGCAATGCCCACCCCCCACCCCCAACCTGTACCCTGTGCCATACAATCCACAATGTTCTGTGTCAGCGTTTAGCAGCTAGAGTGAGAGCAGCAACACAAAAGCAGTAGGCAGCGGGGTGCGACTGTAGAGGGCAGAGCGAATGCAAACGTGCCACATTCCTGGGACCACGTATGAACTCACCCGTCGCTACCGTGGTGCATTTGAAGCAGTCTAGGAAACCAAAGAGAACCACAGACAAAAAGTCACATTTCTGCAGATTGGCCTCTGTCAGTGTGTGTGAGAGTGGACTGTTGTTACATAAGAGTCAATCGGTGACTCTCGTATCAGCTCAACTCCAGTGTAAACCCAGACAGTCAAGACGCAAGACATGATTCCCCTGGTTTTCACTTTCTACGATGAAGAGGATTGAGTTTAAGGTGTGTATATAGTATGCTTACACTACTGTATCACCTTTCCTTGGCCTGCCATTTGGCTGGGAAGGTGTGTGGACATGTATCTTTCTCTAAACAACTGTGCCTTTCAATAGACTCCAAGGTGATGTCATTGGAAAGCGCTTTCCATACGCAAGTAAATCCAGATGGCCTTGACTCAGGTTAAATGGCTGCTTTGTGTGTGTGTGTGTGTGTGTGTGCGTGTGTTCATGTACAAACACTGCGGTATCGATTTGTTTTCATGTTACCATGGAGTTTTATAACTTTATAATTTGTATCTTCTTACAGAGATATGGGGAATTTTTATAGGCTTTCATGTCCTCTCAACAGACAAGACTACATTTCATGACTCGGCTTGGCGCAGTGTGTTCAGGACACGCCCCGGGTTATATTTGACTATTACTCAGGCTTGAACCCTTCCACACCACCCTGCCCACTGTGCTGTCAGCTTTACATGTCAGTGTGAAGTTCCCTTCGCTGAGAGGAAACAACATTGTGCTGTGGTCAGATCCATGTAGGTGCAGTGGTGAGGTCATTAGATGGCCGGTTCAATGCATTCCATCACAAAATCTTTTAAGTCTGTGGTTTTCTTTATTAAGCTTGGATAAAGTTGTTCCATTCACAGGCAAACTCAGTATAATAGAAGAAAAACAAAAACAAATGTAAAACGCAGAGTTTGGGTCTGTTTTCCAATGCTGATGTACTAAATCGTTTTGGTCAATGTTGTGAGAGACTTCATGCAGTTTCGTTCATAAATAACACTTCAAAAGACATAACAGCAGAAGGTTATGATGTACCTTATTCTAGTATTTTTTATTCTTTGTACTTTTATTGTATATGACTGTATGACTGTATTGTACCTATTCGTTCACTGTCTAGGACTACAGATGGAAATTAGCTTCTTGCTAAATCTGGTGCACCCATCTCGTTTATTGCAAATGATTAATGTATGTGCACACTGTCCTTTTATAAACTAAATAAACTAAACTAAATAAACTACAGTAAGGCCATCCAATCTGGTATTTGCATTTATATCATTGTATCACTAAGGTTCTACAGTATAACACATTGCTATTGTACAATAAACCATAATCAAAGGCCCTATGAAGGCATTGTACACCATCTACCTGATTGGTAAATCCTCTTGTTTCAATTCTGAGGTAACAGCAAACATTTAAAACAAGAAAGAATCAATAAAGCTGGTGCTGTAGGTTACTTCACTACGTTTCCTCCACTGGGGGTTGTGTTCAAATAGTCACGATTGATCCAGTGAATGTGGAAGGCACCTATTAGTTTTCAAGAGGAAGTGCTTTGTTGGGTGAGATTCCCATCTGTGATTATGGTGGCCTTAGCACCAATCCATCACAAGGTATATCAACATGCAATGTAGGCCACTTCAACATCAGACAGAATATATTCCAAAAATGCCACTACTGAGCTCTCAGAGAAATAATGAAAAAAGAAAAGAAAATGGAAGGATAAAATACACAACCTACAGTGTGAGTAAAAGCAACAGGCACTGTTACATCCAACCATTCCTACGAGTTCAGAGAGGCTAGCCTCTCCACCATAAGCCTCTTCTTATACCTTAGTCGGCTGGCTTCCCTGATAGCCTGCCACTTCAGCAGGTCACCTTCGCTACAGGAAGTTGGCACTGAGGGAGTCATCTGATTGGCTGATGGGCCTCTCAGTGACCCCTGACTCTGACTAGAACAAACCCCGAGCTTCCGGACGAGCATGTCATCAGTACTGGGGTGCCTCTCCCTCTCAACATGATTCTGTTTATCTGCAGCTGCTTCCTGGGTCAAAGGACATGGGGGGCACAGGAGTCTGGCCTTGAGATTAGGAGGCAGAGCCCAGGGCTCTGGGATGGGCATGGGGGCATAGTGGTCAGGGGCACCTGAGAGTGGCTGTTGCTGCTGAGCCTGCTGGGGGTTGACCTTACGGTAGACCACGTCATCCCGCTCGATGTCGGGGAATTGAATCCTTTCCTTGGTGCTGCCAAGGCCTTGTGGCTGGGTGATGATATTGAGTTGTGGCTCAGAAGCGTAGAGATGACGTGAGGAGCGCTTGGCAGACAGCTGAGTCTTCATCATAGCCAGGTCTGTGTTGGACTGGAAGGCCTGGGTTCGCCTGGTAAACATGTCATCATTCTCCAGGTCAGGGAAAATGCTCTCATAATCAAAGGGGTCTGGGGGCTCCAGGGGGTCTTGGCGCCCCAGCAGGGGTCGCTTCTCACATTTGACCAGTCTGGGACCCGAGGTGGGGTCCACTCGGGTAAACACCAGAGGGGGGCTCTCTAACAGAGGGGGCTGTTGCTTGGGGAGCTGGGGGGTAGTGTGTGGTTGAATATGAGGACTGGAGGGAGGGCAAAAGGAGAGAGAGAAAAGGATAGAGAGGTGATGAGTGCATGCATGTGAACCAGATCACAGAAAGAGCAAGAAAAGGAGGAAGAGATAAAACGAGCAGCCAAAGTGATGATATTTGATTCAAACAGATGTTGATCAAATTAGGATTTTATAATCACACTGCTATGAAGTAATACTGCTATGCTAGATGCTATAAAATAGTGTAGGCTTCTCGGGCTGTAATAAAAATAGGATAATGCTGAAACACAGCCTATATTCCACGAAGGTCAGTGCAAGCAAGCTGCTTTATCAGGCATGTTAGGGCAGTTCCAGTAGCTTGACAGTGTATTTTATCATTAGTATCTTAGGAAGCAGCTTATCAGAAATTCTGCCCTGATAGGAGCCATTTTTATTTCTCCTATGATATCCGGATGCTCTAGAACATTCCTGCATCGTCACAATCATGCAGCTGTATCGACCTTTTCCCCACAACACGGGTGGTGTGGGCGGAGGCCTCGGGTGTGTGAGAATGGGAGGGAGAGGGACCGGAGGGGGAGGGGGCAGAGGAGAGCCAAGGACTGATGTCACTGTCTGAATCATCTGAGGAAGAGCCAGACTTCTTATGGCTACAGCCATGGACAGCAGGATGAAGAGAAGGGGACAGGGACAGAAAGAGGGTAAAAGTTAGGGGCCAGGAGACAGGAAAAGAAAGAAAGAAACATAGGTCAGATAGGAAGAATCCATACAGGAAATGCAGTGAACACCAGTAGGATCTATCTAACTGGATCAAAACAGTAATTTAAGTCATGATCAGGGTTAATATGGCATGCATTAACATAAGGACAGCATATCAATCAAGTGTGTCAGACAGAAAAGGAGGAACATACAGTAAGCAAGAAAGTGCAAATACAGCGGGGAATACATTTAATCTCCGATATTGAGGAATGATGTTTCATGCTGCCACTTGACTTGTGAAACTGTTGGATGGTTTAATGGATTGCTACTGTGAGTATGTAAAACATATGTGTCTGTATAGTATGCTGATGATAACAAACTACGCAGATAAAAGAAATGGCAGCAGTCTATGTGTATATGTCTGTGAATTCCATCTCACATTGGACTCTAATGTCCTCACACACCTGAAGCCTTGCATCTTCTTGTACCAGGGTCTCCTCTGAGAGCCCAGTTTGATCTTCTGTATGTGAACGTCTTCTTCAGGCGTCCAGAACTTGGGTAAGAACTTGTCATAAGGTAAACTGCCAGCAGGCTGGGCTGTGAGGCCCACCTTACGGGCATAGAGATCATCCTGGATGGGGTCGGCGTAGCCCTCCTCATCATCCTCATCCTCAGAGTCATCGTACATCTCTCTGAGCAGGCTGTCGGCAGACAAGGGCCGGCGGTGGTCCACCCTCATGGAGCCCTGCTGGGGGGATCGCATTGCCCCGCTGTTGCTGCTGCTGCTCGAGAGAGACAGCCAATCACACTCGTCATAAGTATTTATCAGCACGTACAGCACACCAGTCACACAGCAAGGAGCACACTGCCTGTTCCTTGAACACAAAAATTATCCAACGAGAGCACGCAAGGATTAGGAAAACAATGCAAACTCAAAACCAAGCTCAAACTGTAAAGGAGGCAAAAATCCATTTGAGGAGTTGTTTCACTGACTCAAATCACTCCTCCAGCTCATACAATCCAGAAGGGGCAAAGAAGGACTTGCGGAAGCCCAAATTTAAATCAATTCAAACAGAAACCAGCAAACAAAAGAAAGCAAACTGAAAACCTATGAGCTCTGTTAGAAACACCACACTACGACCAAAGGCGTTGCTCATGGTTATAGCTAACCATGCAAACTGAGGGCAAGAGAAGCAGTCTAACTTGCTCTCTCATCAGGCAGGCACATCAAAGTCACTCTTGCTTCGTGTTGCTCTGACCTGAGGCAGGTCACGTTCTGTTGAAGGGGGACACTGGGAGTCATAGTGACCTTGGGCGACGCGCCCCTTCTCCCCCCAGACACCCCTCCCCCTGCCAGGGGACTGATGGGCACGGCAAAGTTGGTGGGGGGTGCAGGGGAGGGGCTGTGGAAGCGTCTGCTGGCCAGGTCGTCCAGAACCAGATCAGGGTCCGGTCGGTCCGCGTCAGAGTCACTGCCACTTTCATACTCGTACGCCCACTGTAGGTGAGCCGCAGGCAGGCCACTCTGGGATACTCGTCCGTTGCCATGGGAGTCGGAAGAAAGCCTTGTCTCTCTGAGGTCGTCGTTCCATCACAATGAAACACGACCACAAAACACACCACCATGGATCATTCGCAGACAATACAACAACACCACCAACACCAACAATAGTAGGAGAGGAGGGGGTGAAAAACAGCCACAGTATAAGCATCAGGCAAGTGAACCCAGCACTTCTAGATCATTCTCTGTTTAGTTGCTTTGTAGAAAGAAGTATAGGGCATAATAACTCTCCATAAATAAGTCAAGATGAGAGACAGCACCTGTAAACAGAGCCATGTGCGTACTGTTGTGTATACTATAACAGTACCTGGTGAATGTGCCGTCCTCCTCTGTGTACATGGGGCTGGCCCAGCTGCGCCGGTTGTCCTCGTGGCGCTCTGCCCGTTTCTTCCTTAGTGGAGCGGGCACATAGGCTGAAGGCTTGTCTTTACTGGGAAGGAACTGGTTGAACTGGGTGCTGGTCTTGGGAGTGATGACTAGCGAACGGCGGTAACTGAGAGAGTCCTTGTTCTCAGCCATCCTGAAGACAGAGTCTGGCTCTGCGTCACTGCAACAACCTGGGGCATGGGAGAGGAGGGAAGACAAACAGGTGTAAAACAGATTACGGCAAATGAGGGAAGATGAAAGATAAGTGGGAAAAGAGACAGGAGAACAACATGTGGCGGAGGAGGGCAGAGGTCCAATAAGGGCTGTGAAGTGGTAAGAGGACAAGTGGGGTGAGAATAGAGGAAGACAGCAGAGGACCAGTGAGGGGAGTGTGTTGTGTCTCCTGGCGTGAGTTTGGAGCAGTAACAGAGGGGTGTTGGGTGGGGAATGGAGGCCTCCTCATTTACAAGCCTGTGTGGAGGGCTGTGGAATGTCTCACTGCCCTCTCCCACAGGGGGGGCTAGCCCCGCTCTCATTACTGACCAGCTCCAAACACTCCTCTCTCTCAAAGCACACTACACTTTTGTCATGAAATACAATCACAGAAGGATTTTGGTGTTTATATTTCTCTCCTTCCTTGGACGTTTCATAGGTATTCAGTTGCAATAACATACCACTAGATGGCAATAACTATTTGTTTTCACAAATGGGAGTCAACTTTTCTGGCTCTGATACAGCATATCTTCCCTATTCACAAATATTTGAAGTTCTAGACAGATTAAATGAATTATAAATATTTCATGCAGAGATATCGTTTGAGAGAGCCTAAACACTTCAGCTAATGAGCACAATCTATTGCTAACACAGACAGCTCCAGCATCAACAAGCTCAGTTTGACAGGCAATCTCATGTAACACAAAAACCCCCCACAAATACCCCACATTGTGGCATCTCAAACACCATCATGTCAGCTCAAGATTTCAAATGAAGACAGGCTGCAACACAGGCTGCAAGGACTGCATGAAGTCAAAGCAGAACAACAGTGTCTCAAAGGTTTTGTCAGATGTGTGCATGTGTCTGAGTGTGTGTGTGTGTGTGTGTGTGTGTG
>OMLI01088620.1:0-10602 GCA_900302605.1 Rondeletia loricata | reverse complement strand
ACTGGTTGAGTAGAAAGAATGCAACTCCGCGTCTGTTCGAATCCCTCTCAAATATCGGCGCTCTCCCCTGGGTGAACGCCGTCCAAGGGACACTGGTATTATCCGGGCTCAATCGCTCTCTCTCTCTTTGAGTCCTCCGACAAAGGCTTTCTCTTTCTTTTAGGTCCAGAGTCCGCCATTTCCTCAAAGTAAGTTAGAACGTTTACTGTAAGCAATGTAACTTCTATAAACAACGTCCTGCCGCTGACTGGATTATACCGACTACAAGCAGCAAGCTATCTCTACAAGCCAAGCTGAATCTCTTCCTGACTTGGTAACGCAATTCATGTCTGCCGTAAAGCGAAACGTCAGGTTTCCTGCCCGGTGGCAGACAAAATTACATTTTGAATACAAGGTTTCTAGGAAATGTATATAAACCGCGATTTTTTCATTCTCCCATTGCCATTATACTATGCAATCACCAGAAATTTTATTATAATCTGTTTAAAGCATAAAACTACATATAGGAGCTTTAAGACAGCACATTGCTGCTTCTGCCTGAGTGGTCACAGTAGCGCACAGTTAAAGCACATTCTGACTGAACAGGGTCAGCTCGCTGTTTCACTAGTGGACTTGATCTGATGTAGGCCAAGGCAAAGCGGTAAGGATGTTTGACATCTACTGTAGTGGCGTTTATATCATTCCAGCCATCTGTATTACTGACTGTACCACATTTTAAAATATCACATACTGTACCGCATTTGAATTTATTTACCTGGTCCAGCCAGGTAAATAAACAACCATCCAAGACATTTTTAGTTTTAGACTTAGTTTAAGTGCTGTGATATATGAACTATCCTGGGTTGTTTTGTATTCCTATGCTCTGGACTAACCTCATTCTATTCAATGTGTTAGGCTATTCAAATAATGATGGACTGGAAGTTGGTTTTTTTCAGTTGTGTGTGCATCTAAGCGGGTTATATTTTGACATGTCAATGTCAACGTCAATGTCATGCCATTTAGAGAGCCTAGTATTTATCTTTGTCCAGGCACTAAATTAACTATAAGCTAAAGAGGCTAGCACTGGCTAACATGCTACTTGCCATGTGCCAGCATTAGCCGACTATTATACATCTAATTATTGCTAGTTTTGTGAAGCCAAACAACATACACCTAATTGCAAATGGGTTACTTCCACATCATGTAAGCTACATTTCAAACTCATTTTGTGTCGGCACAGGCACAGTGTGAAGGAGCACTGACTGTCTGACCAATACCATGTGCTGCTGCGTCTTGGCCGCAATAAATTATGGCCGACATTTTCTGTACATGACAGATTTTTTTAACAACACTGATGAGAAACACCAGCTTTGAACGGCAGCTGAAAATAAGATAAGACAAGATAAGATAGGATGAGGTAAAGATAAGATAAGATAAGATAAAATAAGATGAAACTTTAATGATCCCCTTAGGGAAATTGGGCTGTTGATAGCAGCACTGGGCTTGGTTAGCTTTCGGAGCCTGAAGGAACGTAGTCTCTTCACGGGTGACTCTTTGCGCTCTTCTCGATATCCAGTATATATCCACCCAATGTTGAAATCCTTTTGCAACTTAAGACATGGTGATTGGAGGGCTCCAACTTGGAGCTGCTGTGCTGCCTTAGGGCCTGGTTATTTATTACATGATAGAGTGTTTTCCCACACTGCTAGCATGCTAAATGCTAAGGTAACTGTGGTTGGTTTGCTTATGGCTATCTTGGAATAGTGTGGAGAGAGTTGCTATCTTAAACAAGTGGCAAGCGCAAAGAGATTAAACACTGGCAATGTTTACAAGCACGGAATAACCCGGCTATTGGCCATACTCTGGTTAAGGTCTTATTCTGATTAAGCTGTATACATGCACCTTTGAGTTCCTGTTGCCATGAATAAACCAATTATTATAATTTAACTGTCTACCTCGGGTGTCCCACCCACAGCTAGAATGGTCCGCCAGCAAAAATTTATGAAAAAGTGTAGCCACCAGCTACCCCCTCCCCCTTTGACTGAGCAATAGCAGGTTACTTCTAATACATGGAAAATAAATGATGATCTCAATAGTAATAATAATTAACTGAATCAATGATAGAACTTGATAACAGAAATGTGTTTCAATCCAGTTGATTCTAGAAACATTGGAACCAGTTCCTCCATGGAACCGGGTCTCGGTTCCCATCCCTAGCTAGAAATGTGATGTTTTAGTTGCTTGCATCTTCATAATTAGACATATCAAACCAAGAAAGGTATACATATGCAGACATACTAGAACAAACAGAACAAATTAAGTCTGAACAGTGGTGATAATTAACATTATTTGACAGTAATAGACTATGCTAGTTTTCATTTATATCAATCATTGTAGGTTGATGCTAACCAAAGCCCAGTGCTAGTGTTAGCCAGTTGGCTAGCCAGCTTGTGAATTCATTAATATCAATCAAAAAATTTATTAAAAAAATGTCTGCTTACTAGCTAGACTGTGTACTACCACAGTATTATAGAAGTTGTTTGATAATGTTGTTGAACGTCCAAGCAGTTTAAATTAGTTAAATGATAGTGGAGTATCTATGGACAGGAAGTGGAATAGCTGGATACCATTAGCTGGTTAGTGCTGTGTATAGAACCTATGAGGTGAGAAATACTTAACCAGTTTTGGAAGTATCTTGTCAACCTGACATTTACTTTTTATGCATTTCAGAAATGTGAAAAATGTCAGGAAACTATCCGATGAGATTACTTATTTTAGGCCTGTTTATGCTAATATGTTGGATTAATGTTTGTAATGTCTCTTATTGTTGACTCTGTGTTCTGCCGTGTCCGTTACTGTAGTGTCCCGACATTTAATGAGATTTTATTCCTTAATGTTGTCTTTTATGTCTCCTCTTTTTAAACTCCTTTTTTGGCCCTTGTGCACAGGAGGCACATTAAAATAGGAGCTTGCACTGTGTGTGTTCCCCCTGTTTAAATAAAAGATGAACTGAATCTCTCTCAACCTTAATGCAACCCTTAGTTGGAAGAAAAATGATAACTCCAGCTTTTGGTGTAGTGCAATGTGGGCACAAGACACAAAGCATCATTACAAGCAAACAGATTGCCATGATGGTATAAGAAACACTGAAATTTGTATTTAAAAAAAGTTAAGTAACACTATGTTATAGTGGTCCGCTACTACTAGGGCAGCTCAGCTCACATAAATTGTTACTGAAAAATCAATGAATTGTAAATTAAATAGCAGTGTATAGTGTCTTGGCTCTAACTAAGAGTAATTATAGTGAATCATTTACATGTATCCTGGCCATGTGTTGGATCGAGATAGAACACTTGAAAACCATTAAAGGTAAATGTGATCCTCAAATGTATCTAATGGTAATAGAATATTAGTTCAGGCAAATTAGCTGGAAACTGGCACATATTGAGAACCCTGTATGTATAATGGGCAAGCAGTCAGAGAGGGTGAGGGAGAGAGAGTGAAAGAGAGACAGAAAGATGTATTAAACCAAAGTAAACAAAGTATCCGACTGACTTGTTTTTTAAGTGTTGATAATAATGGTGGTAGTCTTCCCTTTCTGTGGAGATGTCCCAGGAGAGACTAGCCCAGGGGAATAGAGTACTCAACTCTCTGGATGCCAGCCCTGTCCCAACGTCTATTTTTACTGTTCAGCCTCTGATTGGCCTGCAAGGTGTGTGTGTGGGAGCTCATGTTGTGTCATAAGGTGCCTCTGTGCCATCTGTCGCCCTCAGTGGAGCCGTTGTGAAGACAGACCACACCTAGTCCTAGTCCGTTGGAGAAACAGTAGGATTCAGCTTCTTAATTCGTGTTTTTAATGAAAGCAAAACACTAGTCTTCTTTTGACGAAAGCAAAACATAGTCTTCTTTTGCATACTTAATGTTATTTCAAGTGAATCATTGCTGATGCACTATGATCAAGTGCACTGAAATAGCAATACAATTTTAACACAGGACTATGTATTTAACATGCCTTCTTCGTGCTTTAGTGCCTTTAATTTACAGAAAAATGTCAACACCTAACATTCACGTAAACAGGAACAGTTTTGCCTCGCAGGTTTAGCAACAGGTTGGTTGAACATTTTAGTCATTTCTTGTTTGGTGAGAGTATATTTTTGTTGCCTCACCAAAAGTGTCTTATGACAGTTTGTAGCAGACTTAGGTGACTGGACGATTACATTGGGGATCACGGAGGAATACTTACAATTGTTGATTGAAAGGGGGAGAATGATGCTTGCTTCTTTATTTGTTCTTAACAAATACAGTATAACAGAAGGTATGCGATAGACATTGGAAGTGAGAAGGGAAGTGACGATAACCCTGACCTCCCTTAACCGCCCTGCTGCCCAAACGTCACACACCTCAGCCCCCCAACCCCACCCTAATCCCACACCATATAGGATGTCTAAAACATTCTAGTAAAAGACAAAGGTAAAAGGCTATACACCAATTAAAAGACTTGGTCTACATTAAGTACATAACTTTAGGAAAAGCTGTGACCGATGAGATGCTCAGGTGATTTAAAAGGAATTTTGTTTGACTGAGATGGTGTCCTGGAAATTAATGTAATATAATTTATACCCTATTATTCATATACTTGGCTCAACTATAACAAACAGTTGATTTATTTTTTCAGCCCATATTTCAAACAACTGCCTTTTATTTATTATGTAAGTGCTTTGTTACTCTGTTTTGAAAGCTAAACTACAATATAAATAGTTCATTATAATTATCATTATTATTAGTAGTAGTTATTGCTATTATAGTTATTATTATTATTGTTATTGTTATCATGCATGTCATAGCTGCTATGTATACAATATTTTAAAAAATATTCATACTTTTTCCCCCTTCCAATCCTTATTTTCTTTTGAAAGCATTGACATTGTAGGTTTAAGACAAAGTGGAGGCAGGCCATCTGTTGGCCTTGCTTAACTGAGTTGCTTAGTGTCTCACCATTCTGCCATTTTGTATTCATAAAAAGGGATGAGATCAGAACATTCAGCCTCAGCATAACTTCAGCAGTATGCAGTACACCACCCCATACTGCTGCTCACTCTTTTTCTACCAATCTGATACTCACGAATCTGTTCCACAAGTGTTGTTCTTAACGTGGCAACATTAAGTGTTGAAATACTCCACAGGGCATGACTGAGCCAGCACAGCTTTGTCTGAAAGGCTTGACTGGTGCTACCCAGCTTCATCTAGGCTGTCAGAGACATCGCTAATTAGTCAGGACCTGGAAATATTTTGGAAGAGCCCGACTCTGTTGCTTAAGAACTCAAATGGCCTGCTGCTATGGCTTAGCACAATTAGATGTGGCATGGATTAATGAGGGATATCAGGGATGGCCTTGAATAACACTGCTGTCTAACATGCTACCAGAGTATCAAGCATGTCATTGTCAGTAGGGCTAGAACAGCATTTCCTAACCATGAGAGAAATCTGCCATTCGTTATTGAAAGTCTTAGCTTGATTGGAATGTAGTGAGAGCATGGCCCCGAGCACAAATATTAAAAGCATGCAAGTGATATATTTAGCATTACTAATCATAGATTTTTTATTAAACATCTGAAGAAGTTTTTAAGCTCACAAAGCTATCAGTCTTATTCTGAGCTGCTTATTTTAAGTGTTGCCTTTCTGTTAACAGTGGCATTTTAAATTGAATAAAATAAATTAACTGCTTTTACAGTGGAGCAAAGATGAGTCTTGTGTCATGATCAAAGGGGCTCCTTCTGGTACAGTCAGTCTGAAGCAGATTTTATGGCTTGTAGATGCACACAGAGAGATGAATTGAAGTCATTAAGGTGGCTCTTGTCTGTGTAGATAACTAGAGATTATTTGCCTAAGGTCAGTTTCACTAGTACTCACAACACTGTCTCATCCACTAAGAGAAGTAAACATTGTGTAGCAGGAAGGCAGTACATTGCCCATTCTGTGGTGTCAAATTTGAAGTCTGTATGAAGCTGTTCATTTCTTGCAGGGGGCTGGCTACTCATACACAAGTGACATTGGGTTATTGTTTTGGTATTACAATTGATTATTGAAAAAATAGGGTCAATACACAGCTACGGCTCTATTGTGTTTTACTAAATTAGCCCTTAAAGTATCACCACAGAGAATTGATAAGAACTGCAAGTATAACATGGTTATCATTGAGGAGCACAATTGCAGAATTTATGTTTCTTTTCTTTGAATTCAGTGTCTACAAAACAAAACCTTTTTTAAAGAGATGAATAGCCTTTTGAACAATGCTGTTGGATAGAGCAAGGTATCAAAATTCGGTGTCTTTTATGTATCGACCAAATTTAAATCAATACTACTGAGCACTGACATTTTTTTTAAACATTCAGCGGAATCAGCGCCAGCATTTGATACTTTAACCATAAGAAAACACCTGAGCTGAATATATCAGATGTAAACCCTATATGTGTGATCAGTTGCACTGATCATGCAATTAGGATGATAAAGTCTGACCGGGGGGGTCCTCATTATCGCGCACTATAGAGTACCATTGGACACGCTAAATCACTATAGTAATACTATAGAAATAGTATAGGGATCGCTCTGGGTTTGATTGCTCTGTAGCTCTGTCTTGTCAGCTCTGTGCCTATTCATGAATATAGGCCTATAGCCTAATGTAACCTGATGCCAGGACCGTTTCACGGACCAGCCCCTGACTGGAATTGGGGGTTTCCTACCCCTTTAATGCAGGAGTCGTGCAAGGAGTGGGATTTACATTGGGAGAATGTTTTTTAAAAAAAAAATAGAATTATTATTATTATTTTTTTAAATCTTCCTGGGCGGGTGCACATCTTCCTGGGCGGGCTGCCCAGGTAGAGCCTATGTATGGGAAACACTGGCCTATGTATGGGAAACACTGCTTTATCTGTTCTCCTTTCATTGTCGGCATTTGGTGGTTGGCAGGTGTTAATTTCTGACATTAGTATGTGATTGACTGCTGAACTTTCCCGCACAGTCAAGCAAAGGAAATGAGGTGATCATGGTGAACATCGTCCAGCATTTCTCTGGTCATACTGTAGAATAGAAATGGGCTTCCGGCAACTGGTTTCTGGAGTTGCTGTCAGTGTGTACATGGTTACGTTCTCAGCTCTGTAACCCTGATGAAGGCACATGTTAGTTTTCATTTTCTTTAGTGCTTTAACCCAATTAGTGTGTAGTCTGACTAACCTCTGGTGGGTTTGCATCTCCTTCCTCCATTCATAGAATACACCAGAAGTGGCTGCACACACTGTCATCCTACACAACATAATGAGTACTCAAGTGCTGCTCTGCCTCTCCTCCCTGCCCCTAGCTCTGTCTTGCTACATCTGAAAAAGTACATTCCCTCCTATTGATCCTCTCCCTGGTGGAGTCACAGGCAGGCTTATCCGGCTCGTCCCAGCTTGTCTGCCTTCTGAATGGGCACACAGAGAGAGCTGTGTGCATGTGCCAGGCTTGGGGTTCAATGTAATCCCAGGCAGCTTGTGGCTGAGTGGTCATTGTGGCTCCCTCCCTCATTTCCTCCATCCCTCCCTCATTTCCTCCCTCCCTCCCTCCCTCATTCCCTCCCTCCTGCTCTGCCTCTTTGTTGTTGCAATAATTATCAGGGGTGCATGGTAGTCTGCTCAATTTGCACAGCCTTAGTGTTTTTATTCTGCAAAACCTTAATGCTATCTCACTTTTAGAAAGAAGGGCAGTTACTATGTGGGCTTTGTTTTGTCATGGAGGTGTGTCGTGACTTGCACTAGCAGGGACACCACTGGAGAACCACCGCAGTGATTAATCTGGAAGAATGAGTGTGTTTTTTTTGCCACAAACTGTGGTGATTCATTGTGTTTGCGCCAAAGTTGATAAAGGGTCTGTGTAATTTCTGGTCCAATGCTGACCTCTATTGTTCAGCCATGTCATTACAACAACAAATCAAGGCTTGGCCCCTCCTCTGCCCTCCTCAAGCACATGCCCGCTGCGAACCCCCCCCGCCGTGATTAGGATACTGACATTACCACGATTTGTGTTGTCTGTGGATTTCTAGAAGATATTGAAGGTAAGGAGTCGCCATTTTGTGTGTCTGTTTTGTGTCCACTCCTGTTACAAAAGAAGGGATCGTTGTTGCTATAACATTGGGATCATAAAGTGGTGTACAGAGATATAATCGTGAGTTTTGCATTTGACAAGATTGATGGAAAATGTCACCCTAAACAACGTAATAAATGTGAGTAACACCACTTCCCCAGCCCATAAATGGGACGGTACGTTGAAATTTGAGCTGTTTGGAGGATTATATACATGCCAAATTTACCAGAACACCCTACCGGTTAGTAATAAAGTCTCAAGTTATATTTTCCGATATATGTTTTTTGCCAGTAAGCATTTTGAATGGACCTTGGCCTGATGTTCTCTCTGCAAGCTGCGCGGAGACGTCAGCTGTGACAAAGGCTAACGTTGAACACAATAACAAAATAATGAATTAGAAAACGTGTAGGAAATTTTCCTAGCGAGATTAGCTAACATATTTCGTAATGGCGTAACTGTTATTTACAGGCCACTTATTGTTGCTATTGGTTCACTAGAGGGCTAACTAGTCAAGATAGCTGCATAGCTTGCAGAGGACTGAGTGTGAGCAAAGTATTTTGGGGGGGCGGGCTTCGCGGGCGTGGGAGGTACAACACTGTGTAGGAGGGCCTTCAAACAACAACAAAAACACAGCCTCGGCCCGCTCCTGTGTTTTTGAATGCAGAAATCTCCACAGCGTGTGCGCCATGAGCTGTACCACTGTACCAGAGCACTTGGCTGGAGGAAAATCGAACTGGGAGTTTTGACTTAATTATTATTATTATTTCAGAGCACCCAATATCTGTTTCTCATAGCTGACAAAACATGTTTACCCTGGATTATGGTAGCCTTGGTTTGTGTTCATAGAATTGACTAATTTATTTAATAGGCAATAATGAATCTCTTTCCTGTGATTTTCCAGAAGCTTTCGCTTTGCCAGCACAATATCTGCATTTTCTTCTGGCCTTGTATTCAGCCTCCTAAATACTGACTCATTACAGGAATGCGCAGCATGGCATGGTGGGCCACAGACACTCAGCTCTCCGCCTCCCTGGGCTTTTGTTGTGTGGTCCACAGCTGAGGCAGATGCTTAAGGGTACTCACACGAAATTGCCTGAATGAGGGCAAATTCTATTGGCTACTGGAGTGGAGTCAAAGCTCATCTTCAACAAAGAGAGGAGGAGGAAATAGCTCACTAAGGCAGTTACCAAGTATTCAGAGACTGTTTATTTGAACTGGGGTTTTTTTGGCACAGATTGGGTCATGATGTTATTCAAGAGACTTAGGCTATACCACATATTCCTAGGATGTGAAGAATCTTCCAAAATGAGGTATCCACCATTGGGGGGAAAATAACACACCTTTCAAAATGATTTATTGTCTTGAAAATAAAGCATTTTATGGGTTACTGTTATGAGTTTTAATTTATGTCATGTTAAGATATTTGCTTTCAAAATAGTTATGTTTTTAAGGATATCATCTTATGTGTCTTTGAAGTATTGACTGATGGACTTAAGGTAGGTTTTTTTCCCAAAATGCTTATAATGCATTTTGGAGTGAAATACCTTCTTCATATATTCATGCACATTAAGCTACATGGGAATAAAAGGATCAGCCTTTAGGCGTTTGACAAAGAAAGGATAAAGGCAACATGACGTTAAAAATCGTATAGCATATGACAATACAGGATACTGCAATATAACAACTACATGTAAACCACAACAGATAGGAGTCTGAATTATCTTCACTTTGGCAGATAATGTCCTGCCGCTTTGGCCTATTTTTTTATTAGAATGTGCACTGCCCTGTTACATAACCTATAAATATGCTCATTATGTGAGTGTTTCAAGTGATATTTACACCCTTGTTCACTTACATGCAACATTCTGCTGCCACAAAACAAATCATGTTTTCCGTTGACAGTGTTTGGAAAAAATACATTGCATCTGAATATTTACATGTGTAGATATAATAATAGGAATTACATCTTAAGCAGCATTAAGGTGTTGTAGATGCCACAGAATGAAAATCTGGCCTTAAATTTTAGGTTTTATAAGAATACTTAGGATTGAAAGCCTTGAATAAGAAATAATTAAGAACCAAACACTCTCAGTTACTAGGGAGACTGGGGTGGTTCATTTTGGATTTGGCATATAACCGTTTCTTTAAACCCGAAGCACAGATGTACCGAAGCTTCTGACCTTCTGTTATGCAGTCCTATCTTCGCAAAGCACAAATGAAATGCCCTGAGTGTCTTTGATCCTGGCAGATATTGATGCCTCAGCTTGGTGCTATAGTATAGAAAGCACAAGTTGAGCCTCAAATGAATGGTAAAATGTAAATCTCTTTAAACGCCATGTGATTTCATATTTTCAAGTGGTGCGGCTGGGCCATGGCCCAGCCACTGATGGTGATCATGATGATCATATGAAGTTGTGTGTTCTGTAGTGACACCCTCTTCATGTAAATCAACTCTGTGCTGTACTGGTGCATCCAATCAGACTGCAGTATGGGGGGGGGGGGGGAAAA
>OMLI01088618.1:0-10628 GCA_900302605.1 Rondeletia loricata | reverse complement strand
CCACCCACACACACACACACACACACACACACTACCACCTT
This sequence comes from Rondeletia loricata, assembly GCA_900302605.1. Lineage (NCBI taxonomy): Eukaryota > Metazoa > Chordata > Actinopteri > Beryciformes > Rondeletiidae > Rondeletia > Rondeletia loricata. The sequence goes on along the minus strand of OMLI01088618.1, from coordinate 10,587 downwards.
GGCAGCCCCATCCTAAAGGAGCGAAGATAGAGGTGTCCATAAATGAGTGCTATGATGGTTCATATGTGGGCAACCCCCAGGATATCCACAGCCAGCCAGGCTTCGCCTTCAGCAGGAACGGCCCCGTTAAGAGGACCGCCGTCACACACATTCTCGTCTGCAGGTAACATATACATTCTGACGGAAACATTTGCTCATTACTTCAAATTTTTTTCTTTTTTTAATACTTTTTCCCCCTTTAAATCAAGGATGCCAGTAATTCTAGAGGGCACCATCCACACTAAGGTTTGACCAATATGGGGTTTTGAAGGCCAGTACTGATATTTTTGGATTGAAGCCGCCGATAGCTGATAGTCAGTATCTTTAAATTTGACCATTTTCATACCAAAAAAGGTTTCAGTGTTTCCCCCAGGATTTTATTTTTGTCAGGGTGGAAAGTCCTCTGAAACAGCATTTAGACCATCATGGGACACAAAAAATCTCCATTGAAACCCAGGATGATGATAATAATAAACATATCATGCATACTTGTGTGGAATCTGATCAAAATGTCACATTAGAACCAGTTCAGGTTAAGGGCTTCCCATAGACAACTAGTGTAGTATTGATCAATTCTGCAATAAATGTGTAATCAAACAAACTATATCATAGGTGGATGGCACTGACTGGCCCATATCAGATTTTTAACATAAGACAAATTGGTATAACCTTAGTACACTCCTTTCTTTATGTTATATACCAACTCAGAATCTGTGATTAGATCAACATTTTTCATGTCGTGGAGAGAGACAGGAAAAGAGGGGAGAAAGGGCATATGTTGCTTAAGCCATAATCAAGCTCACAAAGCTGCAAGTACATGGTAAGCAGAACAGTCCAGTGACCCACCGAGCAGTGTGATAAATGAACATCCTATTCTCTCCTTCCCTCCCACCCTTTCTCTGTCCAGGCCCAAGAGGACGAAACCCAGTCTGTCTGAGTTCCTGGAGACGGAGGATGGTGATCCGGAGCAGCAGAGGACTTACATCAGTGGCCACAACCGCCTCTACTTCCACAGTGACAGCTGCATTCCCCTCCGGCCTCAGGAGATGGAGGTGGACAGCGAGGACGAGAGAGACCCTGACTGGCTCAGAGAGAAGACTGTCATGGTAAGTTACAACCTAACACACAAGGCAGTTGTGATAACCTATAATATTGACAACAGATGGTACAAATTAAGGCTGTGTTCACACTATTCCACTTTTTGGGTCAAAAAAGTGAATTTTTTGCTGATAAATAAGTGGGTAAACAAACCGCAGATGCCCAGTTAGCATGGAGGTAGACTATCATTGCCGTTTAGCATTATGCTAAATGCTTTAGCCTAATGTTAATGTTACATAAACGTCTATGTTGTATGTTGGCGTCAAACACTATTCAAAGCAATAAGCTAGCTGACTTCAGCTAGCTTATCTGCTTACAACAGAATAACTGATGTTATTGCAGCATCTACGCTAGCCTCTGTTTCTGTGGCCACCGCCATTGCAGAAGGAACTGGCGCTTCTCGCTGTCGTCACACCCAAAGCCCACATAGATATGCAAAGCCCGCCCGTATAGGACGCTGATTGGTCCGAACCACTGGTGGTGGTTCGGAGTCAAACCAATAGATTGGAGCGTTCCCAGATGGATTTGTGAAAACAAACCATCTGGCAGTCAGGTTACCATACAGAAACTTGGGTTAAAGTTTTGAGGGTGCAGTGGCACCATACAGACACCAGGGGGAGCCTCACATTATGGGTGCAAAGCTGCTGCTAAAGTTTTTGGATGGCGAGACATACATCCGGCGATAGCGCTTTTTATGATCAGAGAAACAACGACTTTTCTATCACTACTTTCTCCATTTTCGTTCTGGTGGTTGTCGGAAACTCTCAGCTGCCTACGTACCTTGAAACCCCGCCTCCTCTTCATTGTGACTGGTCAGCTTACAGAAAGAGCCATCCGTGTCACTTGGTCTCTTCTTAAAAGTTAGTTTTCTCGACTTTAGAAAGCACTCCACTCTGCCTAAATAGACGCCAGGCACCGCACTTTTTCCAAAGCGGCCGCTTTCCATCCTCCTTGCAGCTGCTCCCCATTGACTTTAATGTAAAAATGGTGCCAGTAGTAAAAAGCAGAATAGCATGAACATGGTTTGAGCAATCGGAGCAATCATGCATCCACAAGCACACAGTTAATCTCAAACAGAAAAATGCTTTCTCTGTGCTTGCATTTTTGTTAAGTTTGTTTTCCTTTGTTCTCCACCAGGCCGCTACTATTGATTTGAATTCTTGGTATTGATAATCAGATCCTGTCTGGACGCTGACTACTCTGTTCTTGCTGCAGCAAATCGAGGACTTCACTGACGTCAACGAGGGGGAAAAGGAGGTCATGAAGCTGTGGAACCTCCATGTCATGAAGCATGGGTATGTATGGAGCTCATATTTCACTGCTTGAAACTCACTGCAGTAGGGTTGGGCGTTTGGACGAATACATCGGGGTTCGGTGATGGTCTGAATTCATCGTCTGTGGAAATTCCTTGATGATTTAAATGACCTTGATAATGAAATTTAAAATGTAGCCTAGCGCACCACTGTCAGGGTTTCCCGCAGCTCGACACGCATAGACAAAAAAACACCCCACCTTCACTGTAAAACCGTAAAATAAATCCCAAACTCCATTATTTAGGCTATGAGTTTATTTTCATTGAGACCAAAGCCCTGTTGAACACAGGATGTAACCACGACATCTGCTGGGGGACCAATGAGGGCCATATTTTGGGAGACGGCATCGCATCATTTGAGTAAAGTTAATTGTTACATCTTAAGCTAACGTTTAAGCCATAATATCAGCATAGCCTGTGTTGCTCTGTCAGCAAGGACTACCTGAAATTTGTTTATCAACCTTGCATATTAAACAAATGGCAGATAGAAAACATTAAATGTGCGCGTTATTTCATTATTTAGGTTAGTCAGCTACTTAACCTTGACTAACACATTTTCTGTGGGAAACGCTGACACTGAAATGTGGAAGTACATGCAGTGACAAAAACTTAACACAAGCTGATTTAAAATGTATTTAGTGCTTAAAGGGCCTATATGTAAATTGTTACTGACACCGGTGGCCGTTAGGGGAACTGCAGTCAGTCTCTTACACTCGCTCCTGGCTCGTGCGTGCCCCGTGTGTGTGTGTGTGAGAGGCAGGCTCGGGAATGCGCATAACGTCACATCCGAGTCCTCCCCAGTCCTGCTCATACAGAGACTGAATGACTGAACAGAGAGAGACAAGGCTGGTTTCATTAGTTCTCATTAGTTACGGAGAATTCACTCATTGGCAATAAAAAACACGTAATGAATGTTAATTTCGGCCAAAAATTTACATATAGTTCCTTTAAACACAGCCGACATTTCCCATTGCTGTGCTGGTTTTGTCCCATTTGAGTGTCTTGTACTATACTGCGTAGGGATGCAAATTTTAAGAAATGTCCTTAATCGATCGTCAGCCCACGTTAATGACCAATTAATCGATTAATCTATATATTAAAAAACAGCTTTTGAAAATACAATGCGTGTTTTTCCTCAATGAAAGCTTTATTTAAACATTCAAGACATGCTATTTTGACAGCACAACAAAATGGAATGATGACGTCCAATATGTATTTGAATAATACATAAAATATTATAATAAAGTAATGAGATAATGCTGTGGATCGTAAAATTGCTGCTCCTGCTCCCACTCCACCTGTCTTCAGGCCTACTCAACAAGTTAATCAGCCAAGCAAGATTCAAAAGATTAACCTTAATAATTCTGCAGAACTTATTGGCCTGATTGGACTAAACATGCAGGGCAGGTATAGCAAAACATAACACATTTTTCTATAAATGAAAAGGGCCATCCAACAGCTGAGGCCTGTAGCAACTTAATAAAATCCAGACTCCCGATAACGGACCTTAATGTACTTGTTTTAATTTGAGAATAAGAGCATAACTACGTGGTCAGGGGTGAGACGAGTGCGCAGCCTGTTGACAGTAAGTCCAGCCGCTGAAAACACACGCTCCGATGGAACAGATGCATAAATATTGTCACGCCAACTTTGCCAGCCGAGGGAATCTTCCTGCATTCCCTTTCCACCAGTCTGTGGGATTTACATCCAGAGGTGGGGGTATGTCCCCCCCGATCCTCGATTAATCATTAACATCCCTAATACTGCTTCCTACTGGGAATGCACTGCCACCTGACCTGATACTTGTTCACTTTTTTTGGCTAGACTGGAAGACTTATATCCCTTCATTTTCCCATTTAAAAGCTATGGTACAATTAAAGTTATCACGCCTACTCCCCGCACTGTGTGTGTGTCTGTCTGTCTGCCTGTCTGTCTTAGTCCCCCGAGATGGACGACTATATCGGGGATTGGCGATATACAGAGTATGTACACTATCGCCCAACTCTACACTGCAGCAATCTGCAGCAATTTTAAGCACTGCCCAGCTCCTTTGCTTCTTAACCTTGCCGTTGAGACTTGGCCTGGAATAACTATTGGAATGCATTGAACATCACAGATTGAGATCTAACAGTGTAACAGGGTGGATTTTGGATCAGAGAGTGGATTTTTCCTTGAAGCTACAATCTTAACTCATGAGTTGGTTAATTTAACTGAGAACATTTTTGGCTGCAGTCCAGTAGTCATAGCTGTGCTTTCATATCTGAATCCAAACCCCTATTAGTGACACATCTGTCCTCCTCCCAGCTTCATAGCAGACAACCAACTGAACCAGGCCTGCCTGCTGTTTGTGGAACACCGTGGTGCCCACATTGTCCAGCACAACCTCTGCCGCAACTTCCTGCTGCACCTGATCAGCATGCATGACTTCAACCTGGTCAACACACTGACCATTGACCAGGCCATGGCCCGACTTCGTCTCATCCAGAGCCAGATGCAGGCTGCTCAGAGAGAGGGGGATGAGGAGGAGGAGGAGGAGGAAGAGGACTGGGAAACAGCTGTAGAGTCCCAGCCAGAACCAGATCCCGATCCTGATCCTGATCTATCAGAGTACAAGCCCTGTAGCGATGAGACTAGCAATGGCTATCTGGAGAACGGCAATCAGCAAGAGGAGGAGAGTGGAGCCAGTGTGAAGACATAAAGGCTGTATAAGAAGCAGAGACTCTGAGGCTCTGGCTTGGCATTGAACTGACTATTGTGTGTTGGTGTGGACGGGGGTTTGGCATAGATCAAACCAGAGAGTTGCAAAGTTCCCCAACAAGCCTTGGGTTTGGAAAATGGAGGCTACAGGTCAGAATCAACATGGATGTTTGTATGAATGTGCCAGACATAGTTGTAAAACACACAGGTTATTGCAGGGATTATGTTTTCAAGGGTGAGGTTACTTACTTTATAATGTCGGTGAAAAAGGGTCATAACTGCATTGCATCTGATAATGAAATCAAATGTCACTTCAATAGAAACTCCTATGAACTTGTAATTGGTGTACTGGAACACTTGTGGAAGGTTTGTTTTTCTGTTTGACATCGTATTTACAGCAAAGAGAATCTTCAAAGTCATATATTATTTTATAAGTAGGGCAAATGAGGCGTTCAGAAAGCATTGGAAGATGTGTGTCATTTTTCACCTTTTCTATTCCACGGCGTGTATTACGATATTACGCCAGCCACTGTAGACTGAACCCAGAGTTTTCAGCTCTATCACTAAATAGGGTGGCGCTGTGGTGGCCACATCCCCCTCCTGCACTGCCACTCATCACTGGAGGATCTGATACCGTCCCTGGGATTGGTGTCTCCTGTGTCTTCCTCAGTGCAAACCACCAGATGCCCTTCCAAACACACTCACACTCTTCTAACATCTTTTCCACCAAAGGTTTGCTGTTAATACTGATGTGACTGACTCTCGGTACAGTTTCTACTGGTGCTAGATCTTTTTATTCCTCAGCAAACACTGAACAGTCGGTTGAATGCTACTCTGACCTCAGCTACCTGGTTACACTGTGTATGATCTCAGCATTGCAGTCTACTGCCAGCGCTTAGACACGCTAAGATGCATCATTACTTTTTTTTTATGGACACAGCAATACAATGTTTCCCCCAATGCTTATCATACAGCTCTGCTCCACTGAGCCCAGGATGACAAATGTAGGCAAACCTATGACAGTGTAAATCAACTGCAGCTGAACAAGTTAACATTTATTTTGTGGTATACTTTCTTAATGTCTATGCTTTCTTTTTCCTCCCATTGCTGCACCCTGCCCAGCGCACCTATCTATGATTATGTACATATGACAATGTGAAATGGATAATGAATATGCTTTGGGAACTCATTCGTATATAATATGGTGGGATTGTTTAGAAGCTGGAAGCCAGCCGGGAGGTTTTGTATTTTTAGTTTACAGACCAAAGGGGATGCATTTGCTGCAGATTTCTCCGCTCTTGTCTCTTGTGAAGATTTGTTTTTCTTCGTAAGGAGGATGTGTTCTTTCAATGAAGCGATATCCCAGCCTTGCAGGCGGTTATTTATTTCTCTATTGGGCATGCAACAAGCTTTTTCCCCTTCCCCGTCCTGCTTACTAGGCAGACTCAGGCTGCATCTCCAAGCTCATACTATCTACTCAAGTATGCACAATGCATTGAAACAATCTGAAGTTTAATATCAGTAAAACACCAGCAAAATGAACAAATGGCACATACCAAATAATTTGAGTCCAGATGTTGATGCTGCCAATATAGTTTTTCCATATTTAGCGGGTTGTATGCAGTATGAGCTTTCAGACGTAGCCACCGATCAGGATTAGCACTTGGCATTGACGCACGTGTTCCTTTGAGATTTGGTGTGTGAAGTTGGTTGTTTTTTGAACATTTCCTATTGTGGCCCTGCTCTTTGAAAGCTTTATGTCAATCCACTGAGTCGACTTAGAAGTCTGATGCTGAGGAATACAGCATGTAGGAATCTGGTTTGCTGCTGCTATTCAGTCCATTTGATTCATATGTGACAAATAATTGGATAAATCCGAAATGAAAACAGTTGTGCGTTATTTGCAGAGCACTTTTTGTTTTGTCTTGATTTGTCTACAGACTTTAGTTTTGATGGAATGGGAGCCTGCTCTAGCTTACTGGGTTTTTGTTAATTCACGCAAGACCAGCAGCATTTTGCACAAGATGGGAGGAGCCATGTCAAAAATACAATACTTTGTTCAACAACAATGTAAAACCAGCTTGAAGTTGTGAACTTTGTATAAATTAAGGAGTCAGAGAATGGTTTTCTATTTAAAAGAATAAAGAGTTTTGTACTATTGTCAACCACGTGGTCTGTTTATTTTTGTCTAAAATAGAATAGTTGCATATCACTACAACATGTCCATCAAACAAAATACAAACAAAGGCATTTCTAGCACTTTATTGAACTACAGTTCTCCCTTCCTCAGACAGGAAGAAGGCACAGACAAAATGAGGTTATGTACACTGGATCCACCAGTCACAGTTGATGAATGAGAGGGAAATACTAACATGATGCTGGTGGAGAAACTGAGTACCATCAACTAGATCCATCTAGGGTTAGCCCTTCCTCCCTAAAGACCCTCTGTCACCATTTAGTCATGGCAATGGAAAACTGACCTCAAATCACCATAAAGTAGGCAACATCACTGGAGAGCAACAAACCAAAAGCTGTAATTACTTGTTGATCAAGACATTAAAGATCTATCGCAATCCAGTGGTTAAGTAGAAACCTGATGAAGGTCAGTTGATCAGCTGAAATGGAACTGGGCCCAAAAAGCTTCTACTGTATCATAGAAAAGGGATTAAATGAATCAGTAGTACTGAATGTCTCTTGATGTCCTGCCACCTCTGAACTTTATGGGGCAAGGCACTTTATTTAAGAATTCATTTTATTCCTATAATCTACAAGTCCACTATGTGTGAAACTGAACAACTCTCTTCAAAAGCTCACAGTAACCTAGACATTTTGGGGTGCTTCATAAAGAATGAATTGGGAAAGATGGTACAGACAATTGGGAACCCTGTTTTTTTTTTTCTGGGGATATGAGTACAACTTCTGGTTCAAAAATGATCAAACTAAACTGCTCATTTGGATATACATCTCAAAACATTCTGCGGGGTCCACATAATCAGTCTCCATTGGGGTGTGCCAAAGGAATAAGATAGGAATTTTTCATCTGAGTGATGTTCCCCTTTACGATCATCTGCTGAACTAAACTGAACATGGAACACCCAGCTACACTTTATCCAAACAGATGATTTGTGGTTTTAACAAGCCTTCCTTTGGTAGTTCAACTGCCGTTTACAGGTAAAAAACCTCTCTAAAAAATGGCATTTTGTATCAACACTACCACGGAAGAAACGAAATTACATACTGCATCATATTAATTCCACTCCCATCAAACATAAAAAAACAGCACACACACCTACAGTAATAACTCATCAGACATAGCTGTATTGGTGTAATCTATTGGATCAGGGCTCTACAGTACATAGTGCTGCTGTTGTAGGAGCAATGATTACCTCAGTTCCTCTGTTATTCACAGGTGACTTATCTATAACCACCACTTATATTCTAGTTAACTCGCTCATCAAAATAAAAAAACACACTACCTTCCTTCCCACTAAAATTACAAGTTGCAGTTTTGTAAATACTGTTAGGATTGTCATTGCAAAAGATAAAAAGTAGAAAGAATGTTTCAAAGTAACAGCTTGAAATGGAATCAGGATAAGATCAGACTGAGCCTAAACTTTTGTTGAAAGCTTAAAAGAAACAAAGAAAGAAAAACACAAAAGGATGAGTGACTTTCACAGTGGCTGTGTTTTTGCTGCGGTAAAACCACCAGCATGCTCTGCAGCTAAACACTTTGATGAGGCAGGGGTATATTGTAAAGTGTCTTTCTATTCTTTTCCCTGCCACTCCCCAAAACTCCCTATCCCCTTCACAAATGAGAAAACAGCGTCTCTGTCTTGACCTGGTGTATTGTTCAACGTCTGTACAGAATTATCTACAGGGTGTCAAACTGTTATTATACCTAACTAAAGACGATGCATAGATAGATGACTGACTAAAACCCTTCCCTGCATGGGGGGAGATGCCATGTAAAAAAAAAAAAATGCTGTAAACAACGGCCAGGCTTTCAAGGAGGCCAGGAATCAAATATGAACTAAAAGTTAAGAAGCCGTATCGAGCTAACATTTCAACGAAACAGAAACCCTGGTTGGACACCTACACCGCAATGCTCCAATATCATGCCTCCCTGTAGATTTAAGAAGAGCTGGATCATTATAAAGCAATACAGGCACATTCAACAGCTTAGACCCAACCTGTTCATTCACATCTACAGTAGAGCAGCAAAACGGCCTAGCAGAGAACCATTATCTACAAGGTGTCCAAAAAGTCTGGAATCATAGGGATGGCATTCAATGGAAAGGGAGGGACGCTCCCTGATCCCCTCACTTGAATCCGCTCTATTTTACTTTCTGGGGCTACCTGAAGGAAAAAGGTTATTCTGTAAAAATCCCAAACCAGTAGCATCTGCAGCAGCAAATTACTGATCTAGAATGAGTGATTTCCATTTGATTCCAGACTTTGCGGACACCCTGTAGTACCTAGGTGGTAGGACCTAAGGAATGGAAGAGAAATGTTTAGACTCAGGGAACTGAGGCAGGTTGAAGGCTTCTGAACTCCAGCAGATAGGAAATCCACTTTTGCTTAATTCTTTTGAAGAGATTGACGGTGCTATTATCCAACGGGAGCCCTTAAAACACAAGCACCTTCCAGCCGGAATGGACGAAGGAGCAGCCGAAGTAGAGGCAGTCCACTGCCTGGTCCACCAGCCAATCAAACACCACCTCTCGGTTCCCTGAGCCAATGGTCACCCTCAGCTTGAAGTTGCCCCCGTCGCTCAGGTTATTGTTGCTGATAGGAAACAGGTTGACCACTTCCATGTCAAAGGTCACTGCAGAGCCCACGGTAATAGCAGGCAGCTGGTTGGTCATCTCTTTGCCATTGACAAATACTGCACCTGAGAGAGGATAAGAGGGGAAAACAGAGGATGGGAGGGGAGTGATGGACAGCTACAATAACATGCACATCTTAAAGGCCCTATATGTAAGTTTTCGGCCGAAATTAACATTCATTTTGCGTTTTTTATTGCCAATGAGTGAATTCTCCTTAACTAATGAGAACTAATGACACCAGCCTTGTCTCTCTCTGTTAAGCCGTTCAGTCTCTGTATGAGCAGGACTGGGGAGGTGGCGGGCCGACATTTCGCGGCAAATTTACCGGATGTGACGTTATGCGCGTTCCCAAGCCTGCCTCTCACACACACACACACGGGGCACGCACGAGCCAGGAGCACGTGTAAGAGACTGACTGCAGTTCCCCTAACGGCCACTGTCATACACTGTCAGTAAGAGTACCAACTTATAGGGCCTTTAACTATAATATCACTGTATTGCTGCTTTTCCATTAGCGCGGGTCAGCCCGTTTAAAGTGGGCTGACCCGCACCTTCCCGTGTCCGCTGCTTTTCCATACAACTCACATCTGGGGTCGACACGGGTGCACCCGAGAT
>OMLI01088612.1:0-10831 GCA_900302605.1 Rondeletia loricata | reverse complement strand
TTATATAGCGCTTTTCCAAGTGCTCAAAGCGCTTAACAGAAACCATTATTCTTTCATACACATTCACACCGGTGGTGGTAAGCCGTAGCCACAGCTGCCCTGGGGCAGACTGACGAGCTTCATTGTATTTGTGTCAAACCTGTCCAGAATGGTAATTTACAAGAGGATACTTCAACTTTGAGCTACATTTTAGGAGTGAATGAGTCTGAACTGCTTCAATGACAAATCTACACAGACTGTGTAACTTAGAAAGTATAAAATCTGGCTGCTGGAAAAACAACCATATTTGTTTATTACAATTCACTGCTTCACAGAGGTTACAAATTCATACCATGCAATAGCTGCTGACCAAAGAGTAGCCTCACTAACTATAATGCTGTGAGGGGTTGCCTAGAAAAATAGAACGCTATGAGCATCGGAGTTGTTCAAATATTTAAGAGAGGGTACAATATTACCCACCCAATATTACAGCTACAAAGTACAACGCACATTCCCTTTCCTATTCCTCGACAATATCAACAATAGCACGGCGGCAGAGTAAACAAACATTTGGACATTTTTTAAAATATTTGATGGCAATATCTCCTCTTTGTGCAGATTGGAGTTTTAGTTCTACAAACATTTCTCAGAGGCAGAAATAATCAAATGTTTTGAGAGCCATAGAACCACTGTTTCTCTGGGTGACTGAAGCCCAGTGAAAAAGGCAAGGAGTAAGAAAGGAGGTAGCTAATATTATGAAGCCTAGCATTCTTGCTACAAAGTGAAAAAATGTTATCTAGCAAAGTTATATAGTTAGCCTAGCTGACCTCTAGCCATACTAGCCTATAGCAATCTGTAAGCTAGTTAGCTAGCCTGCTGATCTTCCAATTTCATGAATGCCATGGTCATGAATGAGTGCCATTTATATTTTGTATCTAGATTTTGACCAGAGTTGCCATACAAGTTAGCCAGTTAGCTAACTTGAGCTCCAAAATGTTGGTTCCTTGACCCATTGAGGTTTACCTCAATCAATGAGATTCTTTCTGTCTCCAGAGCAGCTCTGCCTTTTAGAAATGGTTACAAAAACTACAATCTGCCCTCTTTGTGGCAGTGGTTTTATAGATACAGATACCCTATCCAGTAAACCAGATTGAAAAGACCAAAGGCGGTGGGGAAGAATATTCGCGAGTAAGAGTCTATCTTGGAAACCCGGACGTGCATCCTGTTTTCACGCCAGGCACCTGAGCGGCAGTCGTCGAAGCAGCAGAAGAAGCTGGTGCAGTCTTTCCCATCCAAACACTCATAGGCATAGTCATCCTCCTCGTGATAGGGCACAATATTGTTCATCTGGAGCAGGGACGTCCCAGGACGGATGTTCACCATGCTAGTTGATTTCTGCTGGGGGGGGGGAAACACACTTGTTGGGTTTGCTCTGATTTCCATCCTTGAATTTTTTATTTTAACTTTGATTTATCTAGGGAAAGTTGACATAGCTCCATGCTCTTTTCCAACAACACCCTGCTTCACATTTATACAGTTCCACACATTCACACTGGGAGCTGCCCAGTACAACCACAGTCCTACTGGTGGCCACTGAGCAGCTCCATTGCAGCAATTTGGGGTTCAGTGCCTTGCTCAAGGGCACCTTGACAGTAGTTGTTGAAGGAGGAGAGTGTTACTCATTCACTTTCCCCACCAACATTTTCCCAGCCGGGGGGGTTGTTGCACTTTCTACTGCTCCTAGAGAGGTCACAAATTACTTAACACCCCTTTTAAAATGAGCATGTAGCACTTTGATGTGTTATCATGACTTAAAGGCCCTATATAAGTTTTCGGCTGAAATTAACATTCATTTTGCGTTTTTTATTGCCAATGAGTGAATTCTCCGTAACAAATGAGAACTAATGACACCAGCCTTTTCTCTCTCTGTTCAGCCATTCAGTCTCTGTATGAGCAGGACTGGAGAGGACTCGGGCCGAGTTTTCGCAGCAAATCTACCGGATGTGACGTTATGCGCGTTCCCGAGCCTGCCTCTCACACACACACGGGGCACGCACGAGCCAGGAGCGCGTGTAAGAGACTGACTGCACCCCTAATGGCCACTGTCATACACTGTCAGTAAGAGTAACACTTTACATATAGGGCCTTTAAGACTATGAGTACCCTACCACCATTTTGTAAAGATTTTTTTAAAGATCAGGATAAGGATACTTTATGTTTGAAAAATGTGCTAATGAGTGGTAGGGAATGGCTGTGTGCCTTTTGGCCAGGATTCCATGCTATCTGGTTAATTAAAAAGTGTTGTGATTTGAATGTAGCTTACAGGGATTTTCTTCACCTGCACAATATCACTGAGTCCCAAAACCAGCTGGTGCCTTGTTAACTATACAATGGCACATGCCCTCTCTAGCATTCCAACTAAACTGGCAAGTCTTTTAAAATAGGGTAAATGCCATCTGAGTAAAGACTATTGGCTTTTTGTCTGTTCAAAATAAAATCACTGGATAGTTAAGATAACACCTTCAGTTAAAACAGCACTACATGTAACACTACAACACCAGAAAATTGGCAAAAGCAGACCCTGCGTTTGTTTGGTTTTCATGCATGCCCTGTTGAATGGAATGAGGATGGCGCATCATTTGTTTTGGGTGTGTGTGCCTCTTTACTTTTGGTAGGCAGATAAGATGTTGCTGGGTTGATAGACCATGTATTCAGTGTAGATGTAGTTTGGCCAAGAAATTGATGCCAGATTTATTTTGTATTTTAGTCCAATAGTGTATGCACTAGCCTTTCCATCCATGTGTAAAAAGATATGGATGCACAAAACATGCCTCTCAATCAAATTCTTTAACTGTGATTTTAAGTAACCTTTTAATAAGGCTCTACTACAACGAATACTTTTCGGTTGATATCCTAATCTGATTAAATGAATCAAAAGACCCTCAGGTGCAGAACTGCACACATTGTACACATTTACCAGGTTTACCTTGGGACGGAGTTTGTAAATGCACACATTTACCGGTAAATGTATACATTTATCATATATAGAACACTGACCAATGCCTGTCTTTGGTTCTAGTCTATTGCAGTCCATATTGAGCAGAAGCAGAGGAGAGTTTTTGGTCTGCTGCAAAGCTCTAATGAATGATCCTAAAATCTACAGTAGCATGAAAACAAAAGCTAATCAGACATTTTCAGGTAAGACCTCTAGACTTTGGAATGGCACGTCTTCTGATGTTAGTTTGCCAGACTGTTCATTCCTGTCAGTCTCCTCTCTCCTGGGCACATCCAGTTTTCTAAACTAGACGCAGGTATCAACTAGTGCTTTATTAGCTTTTGTTAATTATTTTTACAACAATGTGATGAATTGAAACATAGCTTTTTAATGCACACAGAAGGGGCATTTTAACATTTTTAATCATAGTATAAGCCCTGGCAGTCAAAAAACCTGCTGAACCAGTATGAGGTTGCGGTGCATTCCCAATAGGAAGCAGTAGCACAAGACACTCAAATGGGAACAAAACCCGCACACCCTGAGGAATGTCAGCTGTGTTTCCACAACAAATGCAGCATATTAAGTCCTTTCCTTGTGATCACTTAGTTTGAAGTCTGAAAAAAATCTAGGGGAAACCCTGATTTCTTTCTATTTCTACTTCTATTTATCTGCTTTTACAGTCAACATTACAAAGAGACATACAGTATGTTGATGGGTTCAAAAGACAAAATGATGAAGTACTGGGTACCTGTGTGCTGCTGTTGACCTTAGCCTTCTTGGTCTGTTTGTTGCTGGTGAAGTAGTGCAGAGTGCCATACTCCATGAGGGCAGCGAAGGTGAAGATGAAGCAGACGGAGACGAACAAGTCCATGGCGGTGACATAGGACACCTTGGGCAGGGACTTCCTGGAGATGGTGCTTAGAGTCGTCATGGTGAGCACTGTGGTAATGCCTGGAAGGGACATCACAGAGACCAATGCGGTCAGTAGAATATCAAATACAGTTAAAATTATGTAGGCTACTGAGATTTATATGTTAAAGCTGCACTAGGCAAGATTTTTATGTAAAAATACATCCATCTTATCAGCCTAAATTTAGGGTCTTTCTCGATCTACGTTCTTATGTCCTTCATGATGTGTTTGACATAATATCTAACAGCAGAAGCATGATTCCAAAACCAGAGGACGGATGAAGATCCCGGAAGTTTTCTTGCCAGCCAAAGATGCATCAAATGGTGACTTGGCCAACAAGAACAAATGGGAAGCCCAGAGATTCATTGTGAAAACTACGGATCACGTCCAAATAGCGCAACAGACAGAGCTGGTTGAAACAGATGGGGAAATTAACAGCCCTCTGTCTTACCTGATTGTGCGACGTCACAATCTCTGTGCTCATTCTTGAGAATGTTTTTCTCTCCAAGAACGTTCTCCACAAGGACACAAGTATCAACTTGCCGTTCTTGGATTTTATAATCACAAATTGAAACTTAAGAGTGAATTCCAAACTGTCTCCTAAACAGCAGTGAGCAGCGCTCCGTCCAGAGAAAGCTGGACTCACCAACGTTAGATCTTTTGCCTCTCGTCCCTTTGGTATAAGGCATGACAGAACGATCAGGTTGGTAAACATGAGCGTGCTGTGTGCAGTTTACTGACACCACCTTATAGGATTTCTGGGTTTTGAAGTCCTCATAATTCAAACAGTTGCCTCTTGCTGCCATTTGGGGCTGCCGATGTGTGAAAATTGTGTAGTGCAGCTTTAAAGCCTTTCTTCAGTTACCTCACCAACATGTTGGAATATTTCAAACATGGCTGGCAAGCAAACTGGTTTACAGGGCAAAAGGGAATAACAACTGATAACCTCCAATTAAAATGGATTATCTGACTCTTATGCTGCACAGCTTAATATTATTTTGATTGGGACTGGTGGAGATACACATTGAGAACACAGTGAGAACACATTTTTATGGGGTGACTGGAAGCGAGCTTCAGAAAGAGTCATTAGGTCATTAAGTTGTTTAGATTAGCTGCTTAAATGGTGAACATTTGGACAAGAGGCACTTTGATAGTCTGACTGGCAATTAATCAGGTCACAAGGCGGATTGCCACCCTGTTTCAGTTCAACTCTGTATGATATGAGACTAGATCAAACCCAGAGATGTGCGGGCTGGGACTGCATCCTTGTTGATCCAGAAGGAGACCCAGGACAAGACCACGATCATACTGCATGGGATATAGGTCTGAATGGTGAAGTAGCCCATCCTCCGACTCAGGTCAAAGAAGATTGTCATGATCACATATTCCCCTGAAAAAGTAACAATAAGATAAGAGAGAAATAGGATACAGCAGGGAAAATTTTAATATAAATTTGGGGTTATATAAATGTATGCAACCGCCACTTTCATCGTATATGTATGTGTGGGAAGTATGGGGAAAGAGTATGGATTACTGACATGTATAGATTTACTTACAGTTGTTACTTACAATATCAATTGCCTACTTAAATATGGATTACTAAAAAACTCCTGGACAGAGGTACTGCATGTACAGAAAAATTTGAAATGTTTAAAATTATTGATTTGTCATGATGGCTTGGTTAAAGCTGTTTTCACTCACTCACTTTAAACTAAGTACAAGGTAAGACATTTAAACCTAGAATAGTGAAATCTACTGCAGGGTTTCTGAGGGCTTTATAGAGCCTGAAATGTTTCTGTTATTGTTTAATGAGTGGCTAATGTTCACTGGCAATCCTGTTGGATTTCATGCTTGCATCAACTATTTACTCTGCGCTTTACTGTTCACTTACTATGGCAAGTTTCTGAGAGAGGAATAGCAGAATAGTTTATTCACATAAACCCCAACCCCACCCACTCTCATCTATCTAATAAAGGCAAAATGCCCAAAATATAATCCAAAAAAAGAAAAAGAAAAACAACAACAAAGTATCTCCACATGACAGACGCTGTTCCACTTTTAGGAACTAAAACGTTTTCAGGATCATTGGGCCAATCCATTATTTTCCAGTTTGCTCATCACTACGTATCTCTGCTGCTTCTCCATCTTAACTCTCGTTTTGGTCACATGGTGCACGTTGCACATTCAAAAGTTGTGATTGGTCACACGCAATGGAAGCGCTTCAAAAACCACACCGGGACTTGAAAATATAACAAACACTTCAATATCGCCGGATTAAACGATTATTAATCGTGATATTCCATCATCTATGATTAATTGTGCAGCCCTATCCAAACCCTAAACTAAACCTAATCCTAATGCTAATCTTAATCCTAAATTCAAATCCTAATCTAAAGTAACGCCTTAAAAAAGTGAGGACTGGCAAAATGTACTCACTCCGAAGGTCTATGGTCTGTTTGGTCCGGACTTTACAAACTTTTGGCCAAGTTCTGATCATTTTGACAAGTGTGAACATGTCATGTGGACTCGGGGTGCGGACCAAAAACGTGCAAAAGGTTCGTCAAAAATCATCAATCTCAGTCCTCTTCCATTCGGAGCGTGGTGCGGATCATTTCTGGTGTGAAAACAATTTAGATAAAGTCCGAACCAAAGAGAGGAAATGACAATATGTGCGCAATGTTTTGTTGGTTCACGGCCGGTTGTTTGGGTTGTTTTTAGCCAAATTACAGCAAAGAGGAAAGAGTTTATGACCCTAGCTTGGTCGGTATTGTAATCGCCAAGCCAGTGGAGCCAGTAGACCGTGGAGTCATTAACGATATTCTTTTCTCTTTTTTTCTCCACGGTTGGTAAGGAGGAGCTATGTTTTATTAAGTGCAAAATGGCACACCCGCCGCCTCGGTCAATATTTTACGAAAACGAACGTACATACACTCACCTAATGCATACATACTGTTGACAGGGGAGTTCTTCTGTCTTGTCGATATTTTTTCCCAAGTCATTTGACCCTTTTTTATATAGATTATAAGCCTTGAAATCTCACTAGCTAGAGAAAAACCTACCGGCCGCCCCAGAGCGGAAGTATGTGCGACGCATCGCAGAGGATTACGTTGTTAAATTAAAAGTCCCCCGGAATGCTACAGGGTCGTTCAATAGCAATCTGTAGCATTATCATGTGAAAACGCCTTCTGAGTGCCATTCTAGTTAACTTATTTTTGTACTCCCATCAAAATATCTGTCCAAAAGGTCCGCTTGATATTAGTCAGTGTGAAACGAACCGGACCAATACAATGTAACAATCAAGTAAACTCTCATTCTGACTTTAAAAGAACTATTACAGTGTGAAAATGCTCAAAAAAATAGAAACACACACACACACACACACACACACACACACACACACGCCATAATCTCTCACCTGACTGGGTGTGCGCTACATCGGTGGTGTTCCTCAACCCTACAAAGGCAAACTGGTAGAGTCTCCAGTAACGCTGGTCTGCCACCTCCACCGAGCGCCTCTGCCAACGGTACATGATCTCATTCTTAGGATAACCATCTACAGATGCCCCCACACACACACAGAAGATAAATTATTAGGACTCTCACTGATGTCTTTAATACCCATGAGGCAGCACACATCTGCCAATGTCTGTACTATATATCACATTGCACTATGGCAAGGCAAAGGGGAGCATTCAAGATGGAACTGACCAGCCCGGTCTCATGAAATTTCTTGAATGAGCATGTCTTAAAATGCAAATACATATATAATAAAATAAATAATAAAATAAATAAAAGTGAGAGAAAAAAATGTCTCCACCAGGAAAGGATTACATACGTTTACCTTCAATTCCAACGACCCAGGTTAAATTCCCAACTCACGTGAAGAAGTTGTCTACTGTGAGTGAAGTTTTCGTTTTTCTTATTTAACCATGACCAAAATCGTACCCTAACCTTAAGCAAAGTTGTTTTACTTGCGTAAACTTAACCATTAGCTAACCTTTTCATGTGACGAACAGGTGAAAATGGCGTGTCCAAGTCGTGCTGTTGTCACATAATCCAATTTGCGGTGGAGGAATGTAATCTTCACAAAATTCGTGTCCACAACACATAATCTGCATTTCAGAGTTCATGCTCATTTCACAAAATTTTGTGAGACTGTGTTGGAACTGACATCTGTCCTCAACCCCATGGAATGGTCTTGCATTTTTCACTGGTGTGTGGAGGGTTAAGATCATGACAAGACATGGGAAGCTAAAGCACAAAGCAGTAGACGGATGAAGGATGACACAGACGGCATGTAACAGATTGGGAAAGGGTGCATAATTCATTCGTCTGAAAATGGGACTGGGTGACCTCCTTTCTCCGCCGGTGGAGCAGATGATAGATTGGTACAGGCTTAGAGAGCCTCAAGCAGATGGGCCTTTTAGGGGGAAGAAGGACCAGGGCTTAGCCACTAACACTAGCCCACACAGGAGCTCCTCTCTCTGGGCAAGTTACTGAAGCTGAAGTCGAGATGACAGATTAAAACATGGGAGGGGAAAGCGTTTGAACACCTACAGCTTGAAAACTCCAGCGGACACGAGTGCTCGTCCATTGGAAAGTTATGCAGCTTAAGGTAGCACTCCGCATTAATAGTCAACCTGACAAAAACAGAATTGTGACAGAAAGAAAGCAAGTCTCAGCGTGTTTCAATATGTTTTTCCCTCCCAAGTGTGATTGAACATAGTAAACATGTACATATCTCTTGCGTTTCTCTCTTTTAATTATACCAACAAATGCAGAAAAAAATAACAATGACATTTAGATCATGCTTTGACAAATAGTGGGCACCTAAAAGAGTGCTACATGACAGAATACAGATGCACACACTAAAGCTGCACAAACAACAAAGATTTCTGAGGAGTTGATAGTTCAAAAACACTAAAAATGGCTACCAAAATGGCTACCCTTTAAATTGCCTGCATGACACTTCTACCTCAGTGTGTACATCACTCTTCCATTGCTCCACAGTCTCAGGAGGCGATTTGGAGTGGTGATCCAGTGGGCATCTGATTTCCGGGAATTCCTGAAGAATGTGTCGGGAATCCAGATTTTGCCTACCATGTTGCTGTTGAGCATGAGCAGTTTCATTGTGCTGTTGAACTTAAGTCGGCTGTCGTACCATGTCTGGGCAAAGAAGATGTCAATGGTGTATTCCTGCAACAGAGTTCATAAATCCATGCAAATACAGCCAATAGTAAAAACGGACTTAAGTTAAAGTTACTAGGGTTCGACTGATTTTTAGACTGAAATCACATTTAGTGCCAATATTCAATATCTTTGACATTTCTGAATATTTGATCATTTTCATGCCATAAAATTACTCTTTACAAAAGTACTCAGTGTTTCCCCCAGAACTTTATTCTTGTCAGGGTGGAAAAGCCTCTGAAACAGCATTTAGACCATCATGGGGAACTAAAACTCTCTAACCCAGACTAATGAAATTATTTTAGGGTTGGCAGGGTGACCCACCCCACCTGTTGAATGGTAGAGGAAACTCTGGGATGCATTACTGTCTGTAAATGAAACATTAATTTATAAAAACATAGTTGAACAATTAAATAAATAAACAAAATGTGCAACTTTTCTTGCAGGTTTTCCAGATTGTTTATGTAGCTGTGGTCAGGGAGGAACCTCAATCTTATCGGCAGTGTAAAAGGCATCCTAAAGGATACTAAAAATCAGATAAACCAGTCTAGCTCACCATGTTAATGGGGTCCACTGGTCCAATGCTGTTGACATACACGGCAGTTTCAATCACTGTTGGCCTCACTGAAACATGACACAAGACCATCTTTACAGACATAGCTAGCAGCAGCTATAGATGTTTATCAGCAGTGCGACAACAACAATACATGAAGTAGCTAAACCTAGTAATCTAGCAACAAACACAACATTTAGTAGACAGCTAAGGGATAGTGACCACCAGCAGTTTTTTGCCAGTGTTGTGACTATAGTGTTGAATATGAGACCCCCTGATTAAAACTACAGACCCCCTGAAATCAACCAGGGGGTGCTGTGTAAATAATTTTCAAAATGACTTTTTACTTTGTTTTAACCTCTTGCTGTCAAGGGCAAAAAAGGGCCAACTCACGCCTATTTTACACTAGTGTTAAAAATGTTATCTCAAAAACTAAAAATAGTACAATTAT
Source organism: Rondeletia loricata (assembly GCA_900302605.1). Lineage (NCBI taxonomy): Eukaryota > Metazoa > Chordata > Actinopteri > Beryciformes > Rondeletiidae > Rondeletia > Rondeletia loricata. The sequence continues at coordinate 756 of OMLI01088612.1, read as the reverse complement.
GGTTCAAAGCTTTTTTTTAAGTAGAGAAGGGCACCATATTGACAAAGCAGTCAGAATTCACAGAAATCCAGTATGTGATACTTATTTTCAATCAGTGGAATAATTTGCTATAAGTTTGTTTATGGCGAGACAGCAACCTGCAATAGGTGAGTAAATAAAAATTTTGAATGTCTTAAAAAAGCTATAACTTGACATTTTGGCCTCAACAACAACTTTGCTAGAAAGAATAAATATATCTAAGACATATTTCATTAAAATATTGATGTGATCTGTTGATTACATATTATTAAATTAGTCAAATATCGTTACTTAGTAACTTCTGTGACGCCGGCGTTACCACTAGAGGGCGTCACCACTAGAGGGTGTTGGGTAGCAAGAGGTTAAAGCTGCACTAGGCAAGATTTTTATGTAACAAGACTAGGTCAAAACCTAGTATATGGCTGGACTGTGTATTGGTACGGTCACACATGCACGAAATTAACGGGTCCCGTTCTATTACCGCGGGTCCCGGGTCTGTATATCATTATGTGTAATACCCGAGTGGATCCGAGAAGACCCGTGATCAGCGCTGATCACGAGAGAAGCACTTATTTTGATGTTGTAGCCTACTTCCTGTTTTATTTTGATACTAACCTCCCCTCTCGTTTCAGTTCCTGCCATTGCGTGTGTTCCGCTCCGGATTACCCACACCTGGCCTCGTTACTCACCTGTTCCTTATTTTGCAATCTGCCCTCCCTATATAACGTTAGATCGTGG
>OMLI01088610.1:0-11366 GCA_900302605.1 Rondeletia loricata | reverse complement strand
CATTCATGTGACGATACTGTTCCAAAAGCATGCCCGAGTAATTATTGCCGGTCGTTGAAGGTGTGAGCGGTGGTAACCATCGTATGAATGAGATGATGAATAGGCAGGTAAACGATGCCAATCACAATATGAATAGATGGCAATCAGACCGTTTCTGTTCAGACATGCAACAATGTCATTTCTTTGTTTTACGGATGAATTGGTTTGTTTACAATTTCACCGGGGGTGAAACCGGATTTCCGCGTCCGGATTTCTTCTATGTTTCCCGTACATTGTGGTTTACTAAATGTGACACTGCCTCCTAGTGGATACGTTAACGTTACGTTCAAGTATAACAGAACACAGCCACGCGGGCGTATCCGAACGTTTCCGAACGACACCCGCTTACGTGCCGACGGAGAAGCATGTTCCAGCCTTCACACGTTCAGTGAAGTCCTCATTGACGTAAATCTTGGTACCCTTGAGTTTTTTTCCTCTCTTAAGGATTTCCTCTTTGTCGTTAAATCTGAGTAATGTCATGACAATTGTCCGTGGCCTGTTGGATTGTTCATCATATTTTCCATTGCGATGTGCACGTTCAATCTCAATTAGTTTTGGGTCAAATTCCAACTTTTTGGCCAGCAGTTGTTTTGCTTTGGATTCTGTGACTTGCCATGATTCATTTCTCTCATCAGGTACTCCGTCGATGAGAATATTCATTCATAGGTCCTCTTTGACTGACTCTCCAGATAGTCAAATTTAGCAGTGAGTTTGTCAATAGAGGATTGCACAGGCAAAAAGCTGTCAGAGATAGGCTTGAGGTTGGCAGAGTTATCAGAGAGCTTTTTGTTTAACTCATCCAAGTCTTTCTGAAGCATCCTTCTACCCCCCTACTCATGTATTTATGGACTGCTGTTTCCAAATCCATAAGACTGTCATGTCCCCATCAAACTTCAGGAACAAATGCAGCCAACTCGCTCTCTCCCCTTCTCTCTCTTACTTTGGCGTCCTCTTTCTGTCTATCCTGCATCGTTTACTTTGGTCTAGCGCTGCAGCCGGGCAGATTAGAATCTCTCTGTCTCTCTCTCTCTCCCTCCCTCCCTCCATCCTTCCCTCAGTCTATTGCTTGTGTCTGTCCCATGACAGCAACTGTGCAATCTGTACCTAAAAAGGGTTTAACCACTCACACACTCGCTGATAGATTGCCTGAAATGTGTGCACAGTAGTGAGTCGGGCCTACACAGGGGAATGTGTCGGGGAGATATACAGCACTATTGTGTCTCTTTCCGAATCACTGGTCTATTGCAGCACACCGCACATGCATACAAACACACACAAAATCACACTCACACACACTCAGGGGAGCCATTAGCCTATAAAACACAGGATTTAAATTCGCACACATACACACTCACAAGTGATGGAAGAATTACACAAATCCTTTGTAAAGTAAAATTTGAAATACACTAATAGAATATTACTGATAGTCCCCCATTTGCAAATGCCACCTCAGTTAAAGTATTAAAGTATTTGATTAAAAGTATGTATAAAGTAAGTAATAATATAATAAGTAATATAGTAAGATAAGTATGTATACAAAATCAAAAGTACACTATAATTTACTATAATGTATTCTATTTGATTGCTAGGAAATCTTTTGAGAGTTAACTTCTTTAAGCAAAAGGAGTCTCACTCACACACACACACACACGCACATGCACATGCACGCAGATAAGGCGATTGTTCACAGGTGTTGGCGGGTCACGATGGCTCCATTCACCCATGTCAGCGCGTGTTGCCCTTTTCATGGTGTCTGGCTTTCTATCTCATTTCACAGTGTACAATAGCTGAAAAAAAAGGGCATTTGAGTTAAATGATTATGTTTAGTGGTTAAAGCAAATGACTTGGTGTTCTAGCGTGGGTTTGGATGGTGTAGCTTGGGTCACAGGTGGTGTGTGACCTCAAACATGTTCCACACGCTCGTGTGTGTGTGTATATACACGCACACAGACAAACACACATGCACATAGATAATGCACACCCACAAACGGATGCAAGCCTGTGCACACGCACGCATGTAGAAACACACAGATTAAATCTAGTTTACTGAACTCCTTGTTCTTAAGGAGGGACAGCATTTTAATAGTTGAACATATTGGCCTTAGCCTTATTTTAGGGCCATATTTAGACATTGACTTTGTCTGAAAGCTCACTCTGCCTGCTATTTAAAAAGGCATTTTGAGTATACTAGCTCAGTTTATTCTGACTGAAGCACAGGGAAAATGAACAAGTTAAAGCGCACACTATTTTTGGTTTGGTGTGCATTAATGACAAAAATTTATGTGTGCATGGTTTTGTGCATTCCCACTGCATATAATTTAGTAGGTGGCATTCGATATGAGCTTTCAGATGACGCCATTGTCTGTGGCAAAGCCCCTTAAAAGAGACATTGTTAGCGCCTCACTGGACGTTTTGGTCTCTATGGCGACAGAAATGGCAAACTCAACACCTGATTCCCAGGAGGTCACCTGTGCTTCTCTCTCTCTCTCTCACACACACACACCCTCTCTTTTTTTCTCTCTCTCATACACACACACACACACACACACACACACCACCTGTACTGTATAGTAGATTCTTTAGAGGAAGCAAGAATGGGAGGTCTGGCATCACTTACCATCTCCGCTAGCAAATTAACAAATGTTCTATGAAAAATTTAGCTTTTGTTGTGGTAGTGGGGGATGGGGGAGCACACACATACATGCTTCATACTGTATGTGATTATGCATACACTATGCAAATAGGACGCGTGATGCCACTCTCCTCTATTGTTCAGAAGGGTCATGGGAGCCCTGTGTTGATGGCCAGGACAGCACAGATTAATTTCGGTGTTCCCATCGTTCTCTCTCCCTCTCTCTCCCCCTCCCTTTCTCTCTCTTTCTCTTTGTATGAAGAGGGGCAGAGTCAGTTCCTGTGTCATTGTTAGAGATCCATCTGTCCAGCCACGCACATACACACACACACACAGCGGCAATTAAACCTGTTTGACACACTTGACAGAGAGGAGCTGTGGGCTGTGTGTGTCCGGCACGAGCCATCTGTGAAAACCGCCCCCATGCACACACACACACACACACACACACAGTGGCGTGGGCTGCTGCATTAAATAGATTTCATTCACTGACATTCCCCCAGCCCCCCTTTTTTTGGTACTGGGGCAAGAGGAGGACTCACAATCCTCCTCCACTTCTCCTCTCTTGTGATGGACAGATGAGACAGGCAAGTGGAGGGAGGGGATGGATGGATGGATGAGTGGGTGGATGGGGAGGGAGGATAGAATGGATGGACAGCAGATTGGGGAGCAGACCTTTCATTTATTGTTGCTCCCTGAAGTAGGCCACCAAGCAGACATATAGATAGACAGAGCAGCTGTAATTACTGGTGCCACACCCAGCCACCATCTGAAGATCCCCCATGTTGTATTGATATTAGGCTATTAATAGGGGATTATCATGTAGATGATTGGGGGGGGTTGGGCCAATCTGGGCCTTGGTTGAGTCTTTGAGGGCAGATTATCTAGCTATGTAGCCATTGTTCAAGTCCCACTTTTATCCTAAAATTGCTCTACTTTTTATTTTTCTACTTTTTATTACATGGTATACAGTGGACTGAGACAGAATGGAAGGGAATGAGAGAGAGAGAGAGAGTGTGTGTGTGTGTGTGTGTGTGTGTGTGTGTGTGTGTGTGCGCGCGCGTGTGTGTGTGTGTGCAGTAACCCCTGTGGTGTAGTATAGTTTGCTAATGTTCATATATACACCTCTCTGTCCCTAAGCTGATAGTTATACTTCCATAGCATTTACTGTAGCTGCAGCTGTACTGACTGAGCTCCTACCTTCACTGCTCCATTCAGGTTGTAATGGCACTTCTTCCTCTACTACAGTTATACGAGCCCACTGATCAAACAAACAGTATGTCCAAACATACCGCCCTACAGGGGAAAAGGTCATCTAGTTCAAAAAGCATACATTTTTGGGACACGGCAATATTATTATAATGTGATACTTTATTCAACCCTGTGGGGAAATCATATTTTTCACTTTGACCCCCTCCACAGAGGGTCATAGTGCAAAGCAACACCCCTGGAGGAGGTAGCGGTTCAGTGTCTTGCTCAAGGACACTTCAGCACTTCAGCTGAATGCAAAGGAACTCTTAATCACTTTTTACCTTCATCTGGACAGCATCCATAGTAACTGTTTGATCCAACAGGCAACAGCCAAACGGCCATTTGTGCTCACATACACTCACCGGGAAGGTGCAGGGCGTATAGGAAAACCACAAAATTTGCAACTCACCCTTCAGAGGCTGAAGCAAAGTAATTTTCCTATTGGGGTTTGAAAGTCAGAGTCTCTGAGCGTGCAAGTCTCAGCCGTGGGTTGGGGGAGACAGGGCATACCACTATGCATGCGAGAAAGGGTGGCGGGGTAGCCAAAAACGACGTCGACAAACGTCTAAAAATGGGGGTAAAATAACATCCATATCAGATAAAGTACGAGTAACGCTGAGCATACGTTTTGTTTTTTTTGTCCGCGGATAGGACACCGTGGATCTATCTCTTTTTCGATGCGTCATGGTTGGAGGAGTGTGATCCACCCCTGCGCGTCGTGGCGCAGTGGTACGGCCCGGCCGATGTGAGACTCTCCCTGCCTCTCTGCCACTGTTCTTCTTAAAATGAAGCCTGCAGCCCGGCGGCACCGGGGGCGAACAGCGGACTGAAACGTAGAGCTGGCTTCTACTTTCTGGCCTGCACCAGTCTTTTATTAAGGACGTTTTTACAGGGCCTTCATGAAGAGCTTGACGTTACTAACATTATTATGTCGGAGGGAGCAGCCGAAGCCCGGTGCTTGTTGTACAGAGTTGCTCGTTGTCTATTTATTCCAGTCTGAAGCAGGAATTCAGATGCGAGAAGACTTCCAAGTAGATAGATAGGTGTATCTAATTCAAGTGTTTTCATACGTCGTCTTTTGTCGTTTTCATCCGTGTGCATTTTTACACGCTTTTCTTTTTCCGTTGGAGGAAGAGTGTCGTTTGTTAAGTAGAAGTGAAACAAAACAATGTATAATACAGTTTGGACCACGGAAAAAGAGGAAGATGACTGGAGGGACGTGATGATGCCCTACTCCACTGAGCTGATCTTTTATATAGAAATGGACCAGCCTCCAGGTAGGAATGGTGACATGATGGCATGTACACACTGAAGGAGGAAAAGAGGTTATTTAGCTTGGTATCCACTCAAATTGGTGAGAACTTTGAGGCGCACGTCCCCGGCAGACAGTCCCTATCGATATAACACTATATTATTAGCCTTATATTCCTAAAGGGACTTTAAGTATGTCTGTTAGCTTATTGTTCTTATTATACTTTATTGTTTTTTTTTATTTGTATCTCCTATGACATGATTTTAGTCTCCATCTATGTATTACTGGATTCGGCTATAGGTGTTTTTTGAAGGGGGAAGCCAGCAAGTCAGCAGTGGACTGGACAAGTCTGTAGGCCTATTTCTTCTGTTGTCCACTAGAATATCAGTTTAATACTTTTGCGTCAATATAACGGCGATGTCAGTCTTTATTCACAATGGTTTGCACTTCATATAGCCTAGATGTTGTTATAACGGTGTTGCATCTTGTACTTTTGCTGATGACAGTGCGATAAAAATATTTGACTCGGTTGATTTCTCTCCGTTTTTTCCCTCATAGCAGAAAAAAGGCAATTGTAAATGTAGGTGTCCAGTTTTAGACACTAGCTCTGCAAGCCTGCAGTGGAAATGGCTCGCAGGCAGTCTCATTTGGAAACAGTAGTCCCATCTAGTCTCTAAAGGTAGCTGACATCCTTCTCAGCCGATCCGAGATCAGCATATAGGCCGTTCTATTAAATAAATACCTGAAAGGTGAAATACATTGCAGCCTACATCGTTTTACACCGGTGTCTGCGCAAAAATTATATGCAAAAATCCCACCAAGGCAGTTTGCTCAAGCCTAATTTGCTATTTAAAACCATAACCTTAATGTGTCATAAACTGCAGCAGCCATATCTTTTATTCCGCAACCCTAGACTATGTGAAATATATCCTGAACATCCGAAACAGTTAAATATGCTCTGCCCGGTGCCGAACACGGGGGGATGGGATACAGAGAGAGAGAGAGATCTGAATAATTTGATAAGAGGGAAAAACGTCCGATGAATCTAATAATCTAAGTATAACCTTGTTCATTGTCATCCAAGTGTCTCTGCGTCTTTTTCTTGACAACTGTCACATAGTCTTGAATGTATTTCAGTCATTCATTCATTCCTCGGTAATCGTGCCAGTGTCATTTGATTCCCACCCCCTTTCTCTGGGTCTGTTGAATGGATCATGGCGCAGATGTGGGACGTTGTGTGTATCCAGGAGGCGCTGTTGAATACAATTTGCCCGGTAGCTCTTTCCTCTTTACCCCCTCTCTTCCCCCATCTCTCTATCCATTTACATCTATATCCTGCACCCAGCATAAAGGGCAATATTCCTTCCCTCTTTGACATGTTGTAGAGTATTAAGACAAATATTGCAAAAAATATATAATCCATTTCACTTTAGGCTGTACTTCAGAATATGCGTAGAGATGATTCTCGAAATATACCAAAACATTTATTTGTACCACTAGATGACATTGATTCAAAGTAGATTTTGGACACAGTGGAAATGCATTTTCATCCTATACGAGCTGTATAAGTATATGCAAAATATAATTTTGGCCACTTGAAATATATTTCAAATGAATGTCAGCTACATGTACAGGTGACATTTCCTGACACAGTTCTTGTATATTTTGAAGCATATCTCTAAACATATTCAGAAGTGTTCGTGAAATGTATTCTCTTCCATATGGAGTGAATTGAAGCGACTCTAATGTAAGTGAAGTGGACTGGTGCAATATCCTAAGCCCCTTTCTGCTCATTTAAAGTTAACTTCTCCCTTTCCCTCTAGGGTAAAAGGGAGAAGGATTGACTCTCTCTCTCGAACCCTCTCTCTCTCTCTCTCTCTCTTCCTCTCCCCTTGAAAACCTTTGTGTCAGGGCTACAGTGGAGTGAATGGACAGAGTGCTCCTCAATGTGTCGCTCTCTCTCTCTATTCTCCCTCTCTCTCCCTCCCATTCACACAGGGATGTAAATGCAACGCAGTGGCTCTTTGCTGGTGATTCACACTTAACTACCACTGGACTCAGGGCCATTCATTCACTCCTATATGGGGTCATTGTCGCACAGGGGAAAAAAACCCTCAGACAATTTTAGCCGGCTTAGGAGACAATTGTACCGCTCCGTGCCATGAATAATGCATTCAGCAAAGACAGAAAATATACAAGGGGGACAGTTTGGAAATTGCAAATGCAAATGCAATTCTTCCTGAATTGTGTTGTCAGTTGTCAGTGTGACATTTTCTGGGTAGTGTGAATGAATCTGTACTAGTTTCTAGAGGGATGATTGAGAATTGAGCTTAAAAGGTGACAAATGGCCCCTACTCCAGCTTGAGTTTCTATTGAACCAAGCATTGACAATGCCGATACACTCCTTTAACCATCATTGGTCTTATACATACAGTGCATTGCACAGTATTGAAGGTCTTAGGCGTGTGTGAGTATGTGTGTGTGTGTGTGAAGCTGAATAGCCCAGTGTTGCTCTCTTCTCACCTCTGTTGCCTGAATGAGCTCATCAGTGTGGGTTCAGTCCTCACATTAATCTTATCAACCGCTGAGCACCAGCTGACTCTCTCCCCTTCCTTTTCTTTTACACACACCCGCACACACACACAACTGGGTTTCATAGATACTCAGCATGTCCCTCATCTGTGTCTTGTCGTATATGTGTGCGTGCGTGCATGTGTGTGTGTCTACCCTCATGCACCTGACCTGTAATCTAAAGAACTACAGAAATAGAGAAAGAGGCAGAAGGATGGAAGGAAGGATTGAGAAAGACTGAAAGACACATGGGGTAGAGGGACAAGTTGAGAAATAAAGAAAATAGGAAGGAAATATGGAGAAACAGAGACCTGAAGGAAGGAGGGATGAGGGGGGGGGGGTTGAAGGAGAGCTGGAGAGAAATGCAGGGAGAAGAGAAGACGAGCGTCCCGCAGATGTTCATTAGAATATTTATTACACTGGAATTGAAATGTGAAAGCCTCTGTGACAGTTGCAGTGTGTGCCTATCTTGTGTGTGTGTGGTGGCTTTGTGTGCGGGGTGATTAGCACAGGTGGAGCGCCACCCCTGGGGGAGGGCAAAGCCTGCGTTTCCAATGGCAACTTTGTGTGTGAGGGGTGTTGGATCTGGGGTGTACTGCGGGTCTCGTCTTTCAATGGAAAATCACCAGTACTTTTTTAAGCCGCCGCTGTTCAAATAAATGAATGCAGCTAAATGGGTCCGTCAGTCCGTGGCATGATTCGCTTACAGTGGGGATGTCAAAGCTTCTTTTCATATAGGACTTAATCATACACACACACACACTCTCTCTCTCTCTCTCTCTCTCTCTCTAATATTGGAAACACATAACTAATCTGGTGAATGTTTGGTATCCATGTGTGTATCTGAGTGATAAGAGGCTTTTATCAGGATTGTAATCCATAGATGGATGATTTGGCCCATTATAGATTACATTACAGTCTTATTCTTTTGAATAGAAAAAGACCTGTTGATTTAGTGCTGCGTGTGTGTGTGTGTGTCTGAGATAGAGAGAGAGAGAGACTGTGTGTTCATGAGCGCTCTGTGTCTGTCATATCCCAGAGGTGTCCCCGAAGGAATGGATATACCCCGGAGTAACTCCACCCCTCTCTCTCTCTCTCTCTCTCTCCCCTCCCCTCTCTCCCCTTTCTCTTTCTTTCTTTCTCTCGGGAGGTCCGGCCCCCCTTTCCCTTACCGCCTTGTGATTGGCCAGGGTGGGCTTCCATTCAGGGATTAGTTAGTCCGTCGTCTGTCTTTAGGATCAGCTCCGCTCTCTCTTTTCTTCAGTCTGACGGAGCGGAGAGGAGGAGGAGGAGGAGGAGGAGAGTGAGAGGAGGAGAGCGAGCAACATAGAGAGAAAGAGAGAGTGGCAGGGAGGGAGTGAGAGAGAGAGAGAAAGAGGAGAAGGAGGGAGGAGGGAAACAGCTGAGAGAAGAGTGGCAGCATGCAGCTAACTGAGAGCCCAGTGGTGGAGGACGGTAAGAGATGGAAGAGACGAGCTTTTCTCTAGTTCATTCTTGCTTGCTTTCTTGCTTTCTGTCTTTTTTTGTTTGTTTTTTTCTTTTGCTGCCTTTATTTTCTATTTATTTTATAGTTTTTGCTTTCTTCTTCTCTTGCTTTGTTTCTCACTTTTTCCCCTTTCCAGTTTGTGTCCATGTGTTTGCTTTGACTTGTTTCACTTTTTTGTTGTCTCTTTCTTGATTTCTTTTTCTTTCTCTTCTTTGGTCTTGTTGCAGCCCTCCCTCCCCTTTCATTCTTCTTGTGGCACGCGACCCACAGCCTTGTGTTGGTGTGTGTGTGTGTGTACACTGCCGTTCTCTGTGGCTCCATGTGTGTTTCCGTAGATTGCAACCTCCACGTGTGTGCTGGCTGGGATATTCACACTGTCAAGCACCTCTGTGTGTGTGTGTTGTTACTGCCATGACACAGAAACACACCCACACAGACACGCTAGGGCTTACAGACCACCTGCAGCTACAGTGTTTACTTGATCCCAATGTAAAGTTGTGTGGAATACGTCTCACAACAGACGGAGAAGCAGATTCCATTAGGTTAGATCAGCTAATTTTAATTCATGTCATGTGGTCATTTTTTTCTTTTTGTTCCTATTTTTTTAACTTGCATTTGTAGTTTTTACAGTAATTGTATTGGTCCTTTGGTATGCTTGTGAAAGCTCAGGTCAAGTCAGTGTGTATGTGTGTGTGTACGTACACTAGGGTTGCAATGTGTTTCTCTGTTAATGCCAGGTAACTACTTGGCTTCTTTGACATTGGACTTAGGGCAGCCCCTTCCCTGATCAGCTGGCACACACACACACACACACACACACACACACAATTGAAGAGCTTGCTCTATGCTAGAGGATGACCATGCATGCTCATGCTGATGCTTTGTGTGTGTGTGTGTGTGCGTGCGTGTGGGTGTGTGTGTGTGCGTGTGCCAGCTGATCAGGGAAGGGGCTGCCCTAAGTCCAATGAACAATGATGACAATCATTGTTCGGGAGACACCAGAGCTGTTTCTGTGGGCTTCTCCCTGCATGTGTGATGACAAGTGATATTACTTGGTGTGTGTGTGTAGCGGGTGGCTGAGCAGTGGTCCTTTGTCTGGTGAGGAGGAAGGGGGGTGCTGCGCTGACGGTCGCCTTTGTTCACCAGCCCACTGGCTCTCTTTCTCTTTCGCTCTCTCTCTCTGCTGCCTAAATATTTTATGCAGTAGTTGTGGCTTAAAGTGATCTTTTAACAGATTTATAACACACCACAATTATGTAATTAATGTATATTGCTCAGTATTACCATTACTTGACATATTATGAAATTTTCTCAATCAGCTCATGTCATCATTGTATGGACGGGAACTGCATTAAAGGGCCACTTCAGTCAAAAATCACCCAGAAGTATGAAATGTGTATGCTGAATGGAATGCTCTTGTAACTATAAGTACATGAAATGTTGATTTCAAAAAACGTAAAGCACTGGTATTGATCATAGTGTAGGAGGATTTGGCATTCAGCACTTTAGATAGGCCAGAGTGACTGTGTGTGATTGATTGAATGGTTAGTTTCCAGTAGACAATGGGTTTGTTTGTGTGTGTGTGTGTGTAGTTGGTCTTATTAATTGTCCTGTTGTTGCCCTCCCACTCCTATTGTCCTTTTTGTTGGGTCGCTGATATTGTGTTGTCCCCAATGTGGAAGCACATGGAACACACACTCACAGTATAGTATGCCTCAATTATGTTAGAGCACTTGGAACAGTTTTTGTTTCTTAGATTTTTCTTTGTAACTCTCCTTTCCTGTTTTTTTGTTGGTGTTTTTTTAGTTGCACCAAAGGTCACTCTGTTTCAATAGTACATAATTGTAAGGTGTGTGTGTATGTTCAACATGGTCTTGAACTAAAGTATTACTGGAAATAGTGCATTTATACAAAGGTTTATATTTAAACATGAACTTAATTTTCACTCTGTGTGTGAGTATAAGCACACGTGTCAACATGTGTGCCCTGAGTGTTGCCTCTGTGTGTGTGTGTGTGTGTGTGTGTGTGTGTGTGTGTGTGTGTGTGTGTGTGTGTGTGAGTAGAGAGAGAAGGCGAGAGAGAGAGAGTCATAACTAGAAAGCAACAGCAGCCAGCACATCAAGTTGGATTCATAA
>OMLI01088607.1:0-12513 GCA_900302605.1 Rondeletia loricata | reverse complement strand
ATGCTATGACAGCCTACATCGGTATGATTAACCCACGTGATACAGGCCCTTGACCAATTATGGGTGCCGACACCTTTCCCGCAGTTTAGGATTTCTAGATTATGGGCAGGGTAGCCCATAGGTAGAGAAGCGGGCTTGAAGCTGGAAGGTTGCCAGTTCCAATCCTGAGCCAGACGTGGACGAATCTGGCAAGATGTGAGCTGGCAACCGGAGGGTTGTTGGAGTCAGTATCAGGTGCCAGTCCCTGCTGTTGTGCCCTTGAGCAAGGCACTTAACCCCTAATTGCTCCCCGGGCGCTGTAATGTGGCTGCCCTCTGCTCCGGCCCCTCCGCCTTGTGCATGTGTCACTTGTGTATCCTATGTGTGTGTGCAGTGTATTCACGTGTGTATCTGGGGGGGATCCGTGATGGGTTAAATGCAGAGGAATAATTTTGCTGTGTACTTGTACATATGTGACAATAAAGTATCTTAATCTTAATTATACACGACCTGGGTCATGATAACATGTTCCGCTTGGCAAGTGCTTGCATTAGCCCAAGTTCAAGCATGCTGAGTGACATTTTACTGTCCCACCACACACATACCACCAATCTATATAAATCACTCTATCAGACAAGCATTCAGATTGTATCAAACAGGTCAGCAATCCAGGTGTGCCAGCCAATAGTAGACATTACATTCAGTGTTTGAAGTCAACACACACTTCCTGCCACGTTCATGGGCCACCGAGACAGTCTCTGGGGTCTTTTTGGACATCTTTTCCATTCCGACTACACTGTATAACCCGGTAAAGAGCAACACTGGGTCTGCTTCGTCCAAGGGAAACCCACTGAATCAGTCAGTCAATCATATCATAACGATAAGCCGGAGTTTGCCATCTTTTTCATCAGGTGTGATGTAAAACGGTAATAATATATGCATGCATTTCATATAATATGCAAATTAAGTACTGTTTGTTATATTAGCATCGTATTTACGAAGCTAGGCTGGATGCAGTGGATAGGACAGTTTCTTGTTTCCCTCTGATTTACAGAACTATATGACCCGTCTGACTCTATAGGAGGGCGTTTGCACAGATGGGGTAACAACTCGCGAGAGCAAAACTTCATGTGACTAAATAAGGCAACTGCAACATATTAAAGTGTCCTATACAAAGCCTCGGACTAAGGAAGGACACAACATACTATAGAGCGTTTCGTGTTGTGATTTAGGGGGCAGAAAACACTTAAATGGGTGGGACACGTGCAGAACTGAACCCAGCGACACGTCGACCGTTCTTACAGAGGGATTCAGAAAGGAAACTACTGACTCTCACTCAGTCCCAGTCGGCACAACACCACACTGGAAAGTGCAACGTGTAAGACCCGTTCGTGTTAATGGTGTGTTATCTTACCAGTTTAGTAGCTCGGTAAGGTCCCGGGGTGATCACGTGGGAACTCATTGTTATCACAAACAACGCCGCTATGATTTTCAAATCATCCGACACGACGAGTGCTAAATATATCCATCAATCATCCAAAGAGGAATCGTTGTTATCGCAGACAGTGTTGATAACAGTTCTGCCCGTCCGCATTCCGCCTGTTCAAAATCACGAGCCGTGTTCTTCTGGCACGGGATTGGACGGCGTCACACGGTCACGTGACTCCCCCTGAACGGAAAGGGCCGTGCACACACACACACACACACTTAATTTCTAATGATCTGTGCTTCACTTGGTGACTTTCTTTCTTTCCAAGGGGACAGTCGGGCTGCAGATCAGCATCTGTTCTAGGTTCTGTCCACAGAACCTGAATGTGGTTGTATCCTTTATTCTCTAACTGGTGAAGGACACACAAAGGGAATTTACATGAGCAAATCTCAATAGGCCTCAGTTTAAGGCACAAAGACACAATGAAGGAGAGCAGGGAGGAGAGAGACAGAGGGAGAAAAGTTTCCATGGGGGGGGGGTTCCTTTTGCTCAAGCCACTTCCATAGACATGCTAATATCCACAACAGTAGGAGTGATTGATAGAGTAATGCTGTAGAGCCAAAAAGGGATGAGATCCACTTCAATTCACATTCACTTGAATAGCTGAAGTGATCTACCACTCACCCAGACTCAGTGAAAAGCACAAGAATTATACAAACATAGATAGAAGAGTATAATGTGTATATTTGGGAGACAGAAAGTGGGCAAATGTGTATTTCTGTCTAAAATGATAAATAACATGCCAGTTATGGGGGCCTTTGAAATGCTAATGACAGCATCTCCCCCTGCTTCCTTAGTGCAGGAGACGTTTAGAGGCTGCAGACATCTAGAAATCTCATCCTGTAATCTATTTGACACATTTTCCACTAAATTGATGGACTTATTGCAAGCTTAATACAAGTCATGTTGTTTAAATATTCTCAAAGTGAATGAGCGGGCATAATGTGATGAGAACGAAGGGAGCAAGAACCACTTTTAGACTGGGAATTCAGATGAGAAGAGAGGAGGAGCTTTGTTGCAGTATTTCACCATCACTTACACACTGAAATTGGTTGTATGAACAAAACATCTCAAATCATTACATTAGCTACCAGAAGAAAGACTACTTCAACACACTTATAAGCATGATTCACCTGTTTTCACACACGTTGCAGATTTTTGAACCTTTTTTTTTGTGGTAAAACCTCAGACACAAGTCTCTTCATAAAGCACAAGTAACCTCATGTTTTCACGTAGAAAGCACTGTCTCTCAATATACAAAACTTCTGTCTTTACAACTCAACACTTAACACAGTCCTCAAGGTGCAAACACTAACAAGTTAAATTGTTCAATCAGAATGAAGGAGGAATAGAAAGGGCAACAGGTGAGTTCATATGTTTCACAATAATGGAAGCCAACAATGAGCATATATCCCCAAGTTGTTTACACACCAACACTGGACCTTGAGACACGATGACCAAAACCTGACACTCCAACTTGAGTATAATTAAAAGTTTTTCCACAAATGCTAACACATTTCCTGAAACGATACTCCATTTCCCCTAAACTGTAAACAAAACACCCACACTGCATGGTCAAACCTCAGACTAAATGAAGCCATGCCTTCAGATGACACAAAAGCCTTCAGACACATAAGCACTACTGAATACCATTACACACTGGTGAGAAATGAAAAAGTTGTTAATGAAAAAAGTTGTTAATGTATCAGTAACCATGTTTTTTCAGAAAACCAATACCTTGACATTTTGCAACCACATGCTATTGTAATCTACATGCAAATATGAAAATACACAATATCAAAATTGTATTTTCTAAATTTCAATAGAATTTGCCAAAAGTAAAAATAATTCCAAAGTAGGCTACTCAACTGCAATAAGGAATATGTTTGTAAAGAAAGAAAAAGGTCATTTATTCTTCCTCAGCACCCCGTTTCTGGGCTGGGTCAGGCCAGAGGTTTTCATCTAATTTACATCACAGGCAACGTTGGCCCTGGCCAGGCAGCGGGGGAAACACCCCCTGCTGTGCCTCATCCACCCCTGGCAGGACAAACCACAATCCTGCACAAGCCTCCTCCATAGCCTGGGGAACATTTTCCCGCTCAGATTTCAGCCATACACCTTCCACCAACCATGCAGAGAAAAACTCCTCTATGGGGTTGAAGGGTGGAAGAAACAGATTAGAGAGCCTTGGGCTGTCAGTGAGCCAGTTATGGACCAGAGCAGCGTGGTGGAAACAGACATTGACTCAAGTGACGTACAGTAGCAGGTCTGCCCTGGCTCCTGTAGAGCATGAAGGTCAGTGTTATATGGGCCCAGGGTGGCATGGCAGTGCAGGACCCCATGATGGCTGATGGCTGCACAAAGAGACAATGGCAAGGTGGCCAATAATGTTCCATCCTCTTCTTCGCTTGGTCAGGTTGAATCCTGCCACATCTCTGGTGGGGTCTCTTGCATCAAGCTCAAATATTCTCAAAAAAATAAATAAAGACGCAATTATATCACAAATAAATCAATGCTGTCAAAGCAACGTTGTAAAGTCCAGCAAAACAGATCATCATGTAGCCTACAACACATGGTGCTGAAATAGGCCTAGATTACTCCAAATTATTGCATGAAGACTTACTTGCACTTATTTGGAAGCGCAGCTCTTTTATCCTTCCAGTGTTCCTCTAAATGGATCACTGTAAACTTGCTTCATTCACATGTTGAAGGACACGGCTGATGGTTGAAATGCTCACTTGATTAATTCCTTGAAAAATGCCGTCATACTCCATTCTACTTCACATTTCTCACAGTCTAATAGCATTGTTGGCAAGAACCATGTTGACAGTGGCAGTTTCTTGCTCTTTGAACATGCATGGTCTACCAGCGTCAGATGGAAAAATAGACCAACTGTTGGGCTACAGTGATACATTTTTACAAAATATGAATACAACTCAAGTTCAAGTGATAATATGCATTTCTACTTTACCGTTTACACCAATGCACTCAGTTCAATACAGTAGAGCAGAAAAGAGAGCGGAGCACACCACTCCAGTGTTAGAGAGCAGTATAATGACCTGTTTTCCTCTCTGAATGTCCAGAGAGGTGCACTCTCTGTCCAGCTTCTCTCATGGCCACATTATGGACAAGAACATGGTCAACCAAGGCTGCAAAAATCTTCTTGCCTTTCCTCTACCTTGTCCACCTCTTCTCATTTGCACTCTTACAACTTGGCCCACGCCGTGGAATGACAGCGATGAACCCGTCCGAATCTGGCTGCCAGAACACAGACACAACTTAACCTTGATGAGAGCATGTCTCAGGTATGATATGGGCCTTACATGTGGCTGGTTACGCTTGGGCCACCTTTGGCCCACAATACACTTGCCATTGCCATAAATGACCCTTAAGTGCCTAAACTCAACCATATTTGACCCGGAATCGTCTGCTATCTGGGTTCTTCTTCTTCCTCTAGCTCTTTCTCTGTTGTTGGCATCCATTATTGTTAAACATATGAACTCACTTGGGGCCCTGAAGCTCTGATTGGTGATTGAGTTTGTGTACTGAATGACAGTACTTTCTACATGAAAGCATGATGTTACCAGTGCTTTATGAAAAGAGTGTAGAGTTTGGGGGGAAACGGTTAAACAAATCTGCACTTTGTGTGAAAACAGGTGAATAGTGCTTATAGATTTGTTGAAACAGTCCTTTTGTCAGCTAATGTAATGGTTTGGGATGTTTCCCACTGAGCAATTTTACGTTGATTAGCCGTTTAAAAGACGAAGACGTCTAAATGGTTATAGACATCTAGGCTAAAATTAGGCTACATAAGGTTTAAAAGTGAAAGTTTAGTAGACGTCTACATCTTAGACTGCTGGGGTATATGACAAAAATGAAGTATTGTCTTGTACAAATGGACTTCTCTGGTACATATTTCTTATATTTACAGCTGTTTATGCATTGTTTACATATGTAATAATGTATTTACTTCTTGGCTATAGACAAAAATATCCTATATATATATCCCAGGATAGACGCCACGTCGAAATCACATCTACTGCAGATATATTGAACACATTGCACGTTAATAATATTTCCCATACTCTGCTGCAGAATCATTCTGTATTGTAAATATTAATTCATATTTATAGTCTACTTCTTTTATCTATGCTTCTGACGTTTTTGCACGACTTGCTTTTTAATTATTATCATTATTATTATTATTATTATGTTGTCTATGCACCAACAACCACAGCAAATTCCTTGTACCGTACGTGAAAACTACTTGGCAAATAAAGTAATTCTGATTCTGATTCTGATGTGTGTTAGATCACAGAGATCGTTTACTATTACTAGTGCTGCCCCAGCACTTTTAATGTCAAAAAATGTGGGTGTTTCAGAAGAAAAGTTCAGCTCCAAGGCAACCCCACCACCACCCAACTCCCTGAACCCCCCAACCCCACCTGACGCCTATGCCCATACAGAACTCCTGGGCAAGGCTGCACCCTGCTGGCCATGATGGGCACTTGCAGTTTGGACAGCTCTGACATTCTTATTGTTGGGAAGAGAAAACAGACTCCTGTGTATTATTTTTTAGATGTATCCATAGCTTATGAAACTGAGGCAACAGATGGCATGTAAATGTGATGAGCATCTCTCCACCTCCTAGCTCCCCCCCTTACTTTATTGTAACCTTCTACCTGCCTATATGTGTGTGACTGTGTGTCACTGGTGGGAGGTATGTGTAGAAGACTGGGAGAAGAGACAAGCGCTTTTGTGATTTGTTGAGGAATATAACCTTTTTTTATTCAAAAACCAACACTTCATATTATTATCAACAATGCTGCTGCTATTACAAGTAGCTATACAGTTAGTTGTTCCAATACTCCATACCGCAGATCGCGGTGTGGATTTTAGATGGTGGCTCGGAGGTATTTGTCACTGTACAACCCTGTGATCTTCAGGCGTGCCTCCTCAAAACGCTGCCGTGACCCGGATTCGAACCGGGGTTGCTGCGGCCACAACGCAGAGTACTAACCACTATACGATCACGGCGAGCTATGCGTTGGGCGATTGAAGAGGACACCTATCTGCCTACTGGCCTGAGCGAAATACCCAGCTTCATCTCCCAACAGGTTTTAGTTGGGGGAAATGTGAAATGGCAAATCAACCTACTTTTCAGAATTCTATATGGGTAGGGAGGTGAGCCTAAAGATGACAAATTCTGTATCAAATAAATTCAATTAGTCTAGTTCAGTGTTGCCAGATTGGATTGACAGTTTCCAGCCCAATAATTGCAAAAAAAAAAGTCATAGGTTTGACCACCACACTTCAGCATGGGATTACTACCTAAGAGCATACAACAATAGCGCTATTCCCCTTAGTTATATGATTATACAATAAAGTATATAGAAGTCATGATTTTAAAAAACCCGCCCAAATAATCCTAAACCAGCCTAATATGTATCTAAAAACAACTTTGTTTCCCACCCCACGCAATCAAAAGCAGACCAAATGGGCGGAAAACAGCCCAATCTGGCAACACTGGTCTAGTTTGCGCTGAAGCAAAGATCGTATATTTAGAGATTTTCCATCACTCAAAACACATCAATGTCAAAACACTGGACCACCTTCTGGCCTGCAAAAGTGAGCTCTAACCCTCGCGAAATCTCCTGCAATTTCGCCTAGTTAATTTTGTACCTCTGGGTGTTAACAATACTTTCGGCTTGGGTGTTATTTGGTCCAAATAAGACAGAGAAGATGCTCGTCTGTTGGTAGTATCCAGAAAAACGGGCAGAGTGACACGTCTTTTCCCCCCCCGCCTATCAGACTAGAGTGACTGCGAGGGCGCAGCTTATGGCAGTTTAAACAAGTAGTCGATATTCGATTGGCTGAGGGTTGTTTATTGAAAGAGATTCAAGCTATTCTCTTCGACCATTGGACCAGACGTAGCCATCCCTCGCTTACCATTGGCTGAATAAACGACACGTCCGAATTTGAAACTGGGCGTCTCTGATGTTATTGAGGGAAACGTGTTTTAACGTTAGCTAGTAAGTTAGTACGCAGGGCAAAATCAGTTAACATGTAGCTATTTACTGTTTTCTACTAATTTTAAATGGCTGAAACAGTTACTTCTGCGCAGAGCGGATTCCCGGACTTCAGTCCAATAAAGAAAGACGACGCCAACAAGGAAAACGATGTTCCTGTTTTGAGTTTGATCCAGTTTTCCAAGGCTCCGTTTGTAACGTTTGGGTCTGTAAAATTGGGCAACTCCAAGTCGGCTGTTCTGCGCGTTGAGAATCCCACCGAGGATGTTGTGGCCGAGGTTACAGTCGACAAGATCCCGTCATCTAAAGGGGTTTCTGTGGACCAGAGCAGGTTCACGATTCAGGTAAGTTACAGAAGCAAATGAACATGTGTTAGGCGGGATAATCCTTAAAAACCTGACACTGAATTGACACAACATTGCCATATTTGACTGTAGTAGCAGGATGAGGCAGGTCTAATAGCCAAGCTCAGGTTTACTGTAAACCAAGCTTATTGTCACATCCAGAAAGTTTGGCAACCGACATTGTTACATAATTTACATAAGTTAACCAAATTCACGACCGCGGAGTTATATGGTTCTATTTGACTTTTTTGTGTGTGGTCAAAACTGAGTTAATCACATAAACCTATTCTATAAATGCCTATTATGTGAGCTAATTGAAAGGAATTATTTTTGAGTCTAGCTTCTAAAATAAAACGCCCCATCTCCATTTAACTCGATGGATGCTGAAAACGTTGAAGCTCAATATCTCAGAACTATCCTGAAGGCAGGTGGAACTTTATAAGCCATAGTGGGTTAAAATCAGGGGATAATTTGTTGGTGAAGCACATTGAACTGGTTTCCCTCCTTTATGCTTTTGCTTCAGGATTTCATTTTTAATGGTGATGTAGTGTTCAGTATCATCAACACTATGATCACTTTCATTCCATAAACCCTTGATGCTTTTTGTGTTGTCCTCATCGTATCCATTGTAAGAACTGCAGTTCGCCCATACCTTGCCCTGTGCTTTGTGTCTGCAGCCTGAAGGCTCATTCAGTCTGACAGTAACCTGGACCCCAACAGAGGAAGGTGGGATCAGAGAGCTCATCACCTTCAATGCCAATGGGATCCTCAAGCACCAAGCTGTTCTGCTTGGGAGAGCAGAAGCACCAAAAAAGAAAAAGGTAAATGTCTTCATTCAGCTTTTAACAGCTACTATTCAGATTTCACTATCAGTCATTCGTGATCCAGGCTTAGTTTTCCTAGTCATATAAACCTATGGTAAGTCCTAGAAATAGTGAGTGCCATCACACAATCCTCATTGATCATATTCACATATAGCCACGGTTGTACATCGTCAGGGCACTAGAGCAGCTTCACCTAGTACATTGATGTCCCACGGCATTGATGTCAAAACTATACAGCTCCTCATATTTGATTCCCTGTGTTTCAGAAAAGCTTATGGGACACAATCAAAAACAAGAGGGAGGGTGAAAGATCTGCCGCACCCAGGGGCAAGAAAACAGAACCCTCCCTGAAGATCGTAGCCAACAAAACCTTCCAAGTGTCCCGAAAGCCGCAATACAAACGTGAAAAGCCCCGAAGCCCGCTCATGTTGCTCAACGAGGGCGTGGCAGTCAGAGAGCGGTCCCTCTCAAAGCACAGTCCCGTTGAAGATCACCATGAGCAATCAGAGGAGCAGAAGGCATTTAAACCCACTCAGAGACAAAGGTCTCTGGTCTTGTCGGACCAGGCCCACGTTGAGAATGTCCACCATGTTCAGATGAACTCTCCAGTTGTCCTTCTTGTCCCAGCCGTCAAGCTGATGGACCCTAGCAACACGGCCGCTGGCCCGGATGGCTTGGTAGGCAAACCTGAAAACAGAGAGCTCACCAGAGTGCTGAACAGGACACTCTCACCTGTAGCGACGCCAGAAAGGTTTAAAAGCCTCATGCCTCACATTCAGTCCGCCGAAAGCCTGGCTCCTGCCGCTGTCCAATTTGAGGCTGGTGAAAGTGACAGAGTGTTACCTGGAACTCCAGTTCTGTCTGTGAAAGATGCACTGGCCCTCATTGACTCTGATCTGACCGTTGTTAATGCCAGCCCTCTGGACACTTGCTCTAGTTACGACTTTTCCAATTCATTGGAATCCAAGAGTGGGAATCATGGCTGCGGGCCTGATCAAACTGCCCTCAAAGCAATTCCTGATAGCCCTGAACACCCAGAGTCCAACGAGCCAAGACTTACTTTCTTTGTCAGCAAAAAGCCTGTCGCGAGCCAGGTTGTTGCTCCAGAGGTAGAGGTTGATAATGCCGCCCTAAGAGCCAAGAAGGCTTTTACCTCCGCCACAGTGACCAAGAGCAAAGCACCAGCGGCAGTAGCACCCCTCGAGGTGAATAACTTGGGTGGGAGGAAAATAAAGAAGTCAAGGCGAAGGCTCTTGGAGAAAACACTTGAACTGTCTGATGACAGCAGTCAGTGTGAGTCTAGACCAGGCACCCCATGCCTCCCTGTTATAGACCCAGACACAAGAGCCGAGGGATGGCGAAACTCTTGGGCAGCCAGCTCCTTGTATAATGACAGACAGCAAG
Source organism: Rondeletia loricata (assembly GCA_900302605.1). Classification (NCBI taxonomy): domain Eukaryota; kingdom Metazoa; phylum Chordata; class Actinopteri; order Beryciformes; family Rondeletiidae; genus Rondeletia; species Rondeletia loricata. The sequence goes on along the minus strand of OMLI01088607.1, from coordinate 2,444 downwards.
CCCAGGAGTTGGCTACCTTCAGCCTGAGTCCAGGGTGTGACGGCTCGCCTACGCCCGTCACCTTCCCAATCACCTCTCCTCCATCCATGGTTCCTGCTTTCTTCACTTTCCCAGTCACTCCCCCCCTGCCCTCAGTCCCTGCTCCCATCACATTCTCTGTCACCTCTCCTCTGCCTTTGGGCCAATCCTCTCCTTTTCACAGCGAAAACCCTAATGTGTACGAGCCATCTGTAACAGTTATTCCACCCCAGCTTGTATCAGCGTCTTCGTCTGTTCAAGAGGACTTGACATTCCCCGTCCACATCAAGACTGAGTTTGACATGGCAGTGAGGAGCAAGAAGAGGAAGAGTGAGGAGTATTTGCGGAGCGAAGAGAAGGTTGAGGATGTTGAGAAAATGGAGCGGGTCAAAAGGAGCAGAGTGACAGCTGTAAGGAGGGAGCCCACAAGACCAGCGCAAGAGAAGAGAGGTGTATCACAGAGGCAACAGCCAAGACCCGCAGGTGAGCAAATGTGAAGTAAATTTGGTGTTAGGTGTAGGGATGTGTCTGAATAATCCATTATTTGATTGAGAGCCTCATAGTTGACCTTCAAATTTGGAAGTTGGTTTACCTTTTTCAGACTTTCCCATTTCAGCTGGATTGTTAAAAAGATGTTTGAAAGAAATAAGCCCTTTCTGTGTTCCACAGTTGATTAACCTACAAACAGAACTAAGTGTATTGAATTCAATCTAAAGAAGGATAATTAAATCTGTGCTTCCATACATCCATGCTTCATATTGCCTATAATTCACAGCAGACTGATTAAAGTTTAAAAATAAGCTGACTAATCAAAGAATTAGATTGTTGAATAATGCATGTAATTTCCATCCTTATTTAAACATTCAGTGGGCTATACTAAAGGGTTTATTATTCTATTGACGATTCATGTTGGGCGGTGAGAGGATATAGCTCAAATTATGGTTTGTTTATTTTTTATAAAACACAATGTATAATTTAAAAAAGGCATTGGTGTCAATATGGCGTTAAAATTGTTTGTTTTTTTATTAGTCCGAAGTTGACTATTTGGATGTAACAGATTTTCATCTGATAGCAGTAATGTGCTGCTTTTTGTTTGTTACTTTCCAGCAGCACAACACAAAGCTCTTGGCTTTGCATAATGTTTCCTACGGTCATGGAAAACTAGGAAAAATCATGGAATTTTAAAATGGTGTTTTCTGGGCCTAGAAAAGTTGTGGAAAATGCCACCTATCCAAAAAGTTTTTGGAAATGTTATGGAAATAAGTTTGCAGTCTTGGTAGTTTTTTCAGCAAGGCTCATTTTTAAGCTTGGCTGTTTGTAGATCTAATTACCTTTTTGAAGGAATATACCCATAAATACCAATACAGTTTCCTGACTGATAGTTGTAGCTAGTTAGTTGTAGCTAGCCAAAAGATGCTGCATTCAAATCAGCCTCTCAAGACAGATATTGATAGTGGAAATTGTCCTGTATGTCATGGAAGTCCTCAAAGTCTTGGAATTGTATTACGAAAAATTTAGAGGAACCTTGATGTTTGAAATACACTTTGTTTCTGGACCCCTGCGCTTTATTTGAGCGCTCTGTGTTTTTCAGGCTCGGTGCGCTCAATTACTGCATCATCAGTAAAGACTACAAGGTCTGCAGTTCCTGCCCAAGCCAAGCAGCAGAACTCCAAACCCACCTCACGAGGTACGACATGACGTGTACCTGTCTGAAAACCTAAAGGGGAATAAAATACCTCTCAATTTCACAATTAATTAGGTGCCTGCAATGTGAAACATTGCAGAGCAATCTATTACTCTTCCGAATACTTCTTTATTAGGTGCCTGCAATGTGAAACATTGCAGAGCAACCTATTACTCTTCCGAATACTTCTTCCTTTATTATTTATTCTTCCTCAAAACTTTGCCCCCCTACTAGTCTCGCAGCGTTGCCAGCACAGACGCAAAACATACATCAAAACGTGCGCCTTGATCGGGAATAGTGTGCTATGACTTTTCTTAGCCATCGCACGCTAGGTGGCGCTATAACAGGTGATTAAAGGTGCAAACTTTCAACATTCATGCCCCTCACCCCGTTTGACCTAGAGTTCTGAAATTTGGTCCCTAGGTCCCTCTCCTCACGAGGAACAACTTTGCCTCAAGAACCCATAAGCTCCGCCTACTTTTATTTTCCGCCATTTTGAATTTTCGGAAAAACACTCACATGTCCATTTCTCCCCAACCCCTTGTCAGATTTGCACGGAATTTGGTATACAACATCTATGGACTAAGTGCTATATGCCTGCAAGCACAAACGCGGACGCACATGCAGCAGGCACCTTCAAAATTTCCCTGGAATTTTTCTAGTTTATTATTATTCTGCCTCAAATTTTGGTACGCTATTAGTCTCGCAGCGTTGCCAGCACAGACGCAAAACATACATCAAA
>OMLI01088602.1:0-15985 GCA_900302605.1 Rondeletia loricata | reverse complement strand
AAAAGTTATTTTCAAATATCAGATGGTGAGTCACTTTTTATCTGATTACTGCTGGTTGTATGTATAGCCTACCTTTTGGTTTGCGTTGTGTATTAAACTTGCAAAATAATGCACGTGGGCTCTTTATAGGTAAGGAACGTAAGTTACGTTCCTTGTGTTTTGGTGCGCTGGGGTAAACGCTGTAGGATGAAGCAACATTTGTCTTTAAGATATCAATCAGTTAATGAATTGGGGTGAGTTACAAATTTATTATTCTTACCATATTGTTTCGATTTCTTAAAGATCGCCTTCATGGTCCTGGCATAGTAAATATCAATTATCATATCTAAACCGTTTTTAATGGTTTCTTGAGCACTATTTGGGGGGGGAAATGTATACACATTATTATTGAACATAGATCATTTTAGTGTTTAAAATACGAGTGGATGGGGTAATTGATTGGATAAGCTTTATTGCCTCACGAAACACTACGGGGTATATGCAGGCCATGGCGCATATAGCGGACCCAAAAAGCACTTCCTACATGACGTAATTTATGGAGTCGAGGAGTCGATTCCATCGATTCTCATATTTTAAATCAGAGTCGGAGTCGATTCCCAAAACTTGAGATTTGAGCACCCCTACCAGACTGCAGAGAAACATACGTTCAGATGCTACCACTTTGTGTAGAGCAGCGTAACAGGCAGCCAATCAGGAACCTGTTTGTTACAGAGCCATTGTTTTGCTTTGATTTGATTGGCTCATGGTCAGAGAGAGTGTACGGTGGTCAGTAGGGACAAGTGTGAGAAAAGGCAAAAACCAAAGATTGTATATAACCAAAGCGTTCAAATGTCATTGTCTCAAAAAATACCGGCCTGTGTGGCAGGTGACCCTTATTGATTTATCCACCAAAGACGAATTTTACCGGCATTCAGCACTTGGTGGGTGGTAATTTCGGACCCTGTAATCAGTGACAAGAATTGAGAGGATCCCCTTTAGCATGGGAGAGGAGCTCACCACTATTGAGATTGTTGACCTCTCCGACCAGCTGGTTGGACTTGAGAAGAAGCTGGCATGTGTCTGTCTCTGAGTCCCGGTGTTCCTCTTGCTTGGCGTGACAGCCCTGCTCACTCATAGACGGGAATGTGGGAGTTGAAAGCTTACGGCTGAAGTATCTCTGCATGTCGTCAAGCTCGCTTAGCTTTTTCCTGGAAAAACAAGTAATTCAGAGTCGTAGTCAAAGCACAGGTTTATTGTCAGTCTTTGAATAGCAAACACTTTACAAAAGCCAATTTTCTGAGGACTAATACCTGAGAGCTGAGGACAGGACTGAGCAGGAAGGATGGATGTCACCAGCACTGCTGCTACAGACAGAGTGAGCTGTTGCCTGCTCCTCCAGACTCTGATGGTAAAGACGTACATTGTCCATGTGCTCACAATGACAGTCACTCTCACTGGACCTGGGACAATTGTGAAGATTACAAATAAATACAGTAGTGGTTTATGCAAGACTATTTCAGTATGTGCAAACACATTTTAAATAACACCTAAATGAAAATGTGTGAATAACACTGTTTTAGAAACCTTTCAGAGAATAGCCTGTTTGTCTGGTCAGGTGATGTGATCTTCTGCTCAGGGTAGCGGCTGATGTGAGAGGGGAAGCTGCTATATGTGGCTGTGGTATGGTAGCTGAGAGGGAGGGCTTGGAATAAAGCCTGTTAATGAAACACATTCTCTGTTATGAGTCTTAGAAATGAGACTGTATTCTGTGATAAGTTGGTTTGTTCCAAATTAGTTCTAACTAAGGACAACATGGCGTAAGGTGTCAGATATATATGAATACACAGCTCTCACCGAGTTTTTGGAGGCCTCTTCATTCACAGCTTTTCTCTGCCCCCGGAGCTCCTGAATCCCCTTCAGGGGAGCGATGGACACTTTGAGCTGGCCCTGACACTGGCTACTGAAGTCTGTGATGTTGTACCAACCACACACCGACTGGAACCCAGAGAGCAAGGGGGACAGGTCTACAGAGGCAAACCCAATCACCCTCTCCATGTCTATAGAAACAAAACAACACAAAAAACTGAGAAATGTATCTAAAAGAATCTACATAATACTCATCATAAAGTGAAACTCCATCACTGTACCTCCTTTGTGCCAGACTTTGAACACGAGAGATTGTTGTGGATCTACGAGCAGCTGGTTTGGAAGACTGTAATTTTAAAACAATACATCAGACTGATAATGTTTAATAACCATCTGTAGTTTCATCGTATTGTAGGGATCTTCAAAGATTTTAGCTCTTGACTGTGATATATTACCTGCACTCCTGGTGGTGGTCCCACACAGGGCAGTCAGTGTCGGCTATGACAGCAGTGGAGACTGGTTCAGCAGAGTCAGCGGTGATGTAGGATACACAGCAGCACGGCATTCTTCCATTGCGCTCAGCTAGAGGACAGCCTGACAGAGAAAGATGACACACACATCAGATTATTGTACATAAACAAGGTGCAGGAAAGAAGCATACATTTCAGGTCACAAGCTCACCTTTCAGACTGAGGTGCATGGCCCTGTCCACTGTGATGGTCACAGGGAAGGACTCCTCCATGCTGATCTCTGTGCGCTGCAAAGCTGCAAGGTCTGGACTCGTGCAGGATTTGTTCTCGTGCCTGCTTTGTGTGCATGATTGTTTGGATGTAGTGGTGGGTGAGGGGCCTCGATCTACTGCCTCTTCCTCTCCTGATAAGTGCTCCCCCTGGCTGTCGACGTCCACTTGGCTGTCAACTCCAGCAGAAGCCTCCCCAGGGAGACAACCTGTGGTCAGGGTGATGTGCACCCTGAGGGCAGCCCCATGCAGATCTGTTGCTGAGCGTCTGAACAGCGGGTACACTCCTGTGAGACCAAAAACACAGCTGTTATTGACCTCAAATACAGTAACACAGCCATCATTTTACTAAAGCAATAATAATCAATTAATTGATTATGTAATTAATCATTTCATACCACTGAGGGTCAGCTTGCGCTTGGGCTTCTTGGCAAGAGAGGACAGATCGACAAACGCTGAACCCACCAGTCGGTCCGTGTCGTGAGGCCTCCGCGTCTTGTCCTTCCTAAAGGCAACCCACACCTGAACCTCCAACCTCTCCTCTCCAAGATACCACATCAGGGGCTGGCTGCTCCTGAGCTTCACAGTCCTAGTGCCTTGGAAAGCCACTGTGGCCTGGCCTTCCTCCCCACCCTCCTCTACAGAAGGGTGTTTCATCTTGGAGCAGAAGGCCTCTTGGTCATAGAACTTGTATCTGAAGTAGCAGTAGGTGGAACGCTGAAGCTCACTGTGGCCCGGCAGGAGCAAACAGTGGACAGGTATCCATGCTCTAGGCATGGAAAAAGTCAGAGACATTGTCCTCGTGCTCTCTTCCCAGGCCTCTTCTTCATCATCCTGCCTTTCATAGTCTCTCTGGCCCATTTCCCAACCCAAGCCTTGGGCAGCTTTAACGACCCTTTCCTTGTCTGCATGGTGGGCAAAGTTGATAGAGATCTCGAGGCCCCCGACCAAGATGTGATGGTCATGAGCTGGACCCAGGTCCTGAGGTACATACACTCCAAACCAGCCAGAAATACCTTGGAATTTAGAGAAGGTAAACAGTGAGTGCATGATGACTGTGTGATCATCCGGAAATCTCTATTCTAGGGACGCAATCACTAAAAGTGCAACATACCTGTTCTTTTATGGATGAGATTAGCCAATGGAATTTTCACTGTGCCCAGGATCGTGTCTTTAGATTTAGGAGTGTCCATCACTACGATAAATAGCACAAAACAAATAAGTTACAGATAGATAGATACTACAGATATATATTTAATCAGTAATTTAAGGATGTTGTTTCTAAATCACAATATTTTAAACCAAACATAAACAAAGGGATAGCCTGAAAACCAAAACTTGTTATTGAAGATGTTTTTTCATTCAGAAATTGATTTAGGTTAACAGTATGTGTCAACTGAGCATGATGATGTAATGTGAAGTTGTAAAAGGTCTGTTTAATGTTGTTTGCAATGTTTGAAATCAGTGGAGTAAACTACAGGTGTATTTAGAACAAAACTGGGTTACAAAAACAATCACACTTTCCCATTTCCTGGAACAACCCAAACAGTATTTGTGACCATGCCCAACTCTATCCAAAAGCTAAAAACCAGAGAGGTAAAACTAATTTGCAATCCAGATGTACAACCTGGAGCTGCTGCACTGACAATAACTGGTTGACGAACTTTGTGAACTTTTACATTCAAATGACAACCTGGTTGTAGTTTGCATATCTGTGACTTTACTGCAGATCCTTTTGAATTTGTTTTGCACTACCAGTGCCTCATGGCACTCTCAGCTGGGTGACCAACTATGCCAATGCTGCTACACTGGAACAGTTCGGCTTGGAATACATATTTGCAGTACAGTATGTTTATGTTTAGTCTACTGTCATACAGTACATCTCATCTGAATTGTATGTAATGACCTGTTGCGTTTTGTCCTGCACCTACAGGTAGTGTGTCAGTCCTGTACTGTATAACTGTCTTATAATGTGTCAGCACCAACTGACCAAGTCAAATTACTTGTACCGGTGTACTTGCTGAATAAAAGCAACTGATTCTAATTCTTATGTCTAGGAAGCAACTGAGACTGTTTACTAGGGGTGGAACAGTTAACAAAACATAAAGTATGTACCTTGGTTTTGGAGTTACGGGTTGGCATAGCAGTAAAAAAATGCAATTGCTGGCACTAAATTATATATAATACATACATACATACAAACATATACATTTATATATTTAGTTAAACAAACATGTTTGCATGTTTAGCACTTTCACTTTCGAAACAGTGATGTAATTGGTCATAGAAATAACAGTTATTGTCATGTTATAGTTCGTCATGCTGAATTTAATATTTAAATAATTTTCTTAATTTGATATCGTGGCAAATGGTATCGCCATCACCCAAGGTATAATACGCTCTCTTAAACTGCAGACCTTTGCGACTGTCTCTGTTCCAGACAGTAAAGACAGCTGAGGCCTCCTCCAGCAGCTCAGCCAGGCTGCAGGTCTCTCCACTGCTCCTTTGAACCTGCAGATCACAGGGAACCTCCATGTGGTGGTCGAACTCTGGGCAGAAGGTCCTGGCAGCTACGCGGGTGCACCTCCTCTCACTCTCAGGCAAGAAGGAGAGCTGGACTGTAACGTACGCGTTCACTCCGACATCAACATAGTACTGGAACCTTTCATCTTGCTCTGATAATACCCTGCAAGAGAGAGGCAGAAGCAAAATAGCAAACTGGCAAAAGTCAGGGCAGTGTCTTTAAGTATTACAAAACATCTTTAATTACAAGAGCTAGACCGGGTTCTTACACTGTAATCCATAAGAAAGCAATGAGGAAAAATACAGAGAGGTACAATCCCATTTATTGTATTAAATAAAAAAATATTTTAACCCAATTTTTGGTTTCTCTAATAGTATTTTTTTTTAGTTTTTAATGTTTTTTCTTTACACTCAAAAAGTCAAATATAACTAGGGGTGGAACAGCCAACCAGGTGATTAACATACCAAAAAGGTGATTTTGTAAATCAGTTATATTTTGTAAATATCATCAATTCTGGTGATGAAAAAATAAAGTATCTATGCCAGGACTTTACGCAGGCATCAGTAACATTACTTCCTGCTCACTGCTGCCTGTAGACAAAATGAATGGACTTTACTGCTTTGCTCATTTGGGACAGAATACAGAAATAAACTTAAAGCACTGCAAAAATAAATCTTAACACCTATTAGTTGCAGTGCTTATTATCTAACATTTAGAACCTCTGGAGATAGTTAAGGCATTTCTGAAATCAGCTTGTGAAGAAGGCAACAGCTTGTTAGCTTGGCTCTGGTTTGTAGTGCTAGCTACCGAGCTGGCTGCATACAGCTCACCTAACTTGGTCAAATAATGATAGCTTAATGTCACAGCTTGAAATTATTATTGTTTTCGGTAGTGTATCAAACAGTCACATGCTACTCCATATGACAATTTTACTAGCTGTGAAAATTACAGCAGGCACAAGGAGCAAGTGAATTAGCCATTAGTCTGCAGTTTTCAAGGCATTAACATGATTAAACTGTTTGTAATTAGGGGCCTGTGTGCATCACAAACCATAGATTGCATATCAAGCGTGATTTTTTTGACATGCACTGTTCCACCCTTGGTAATCATGCAACTTATCTTATAGTAGTAAATGTTAAAGACGGGCTAAAATTTTTAGCAGATAGCTCAGTAAGAGGGCAATAGGAGTGATGTACCTTGCTGCTGCTTGCAGACCAGATGCTCTATGCAACTGAACCACCAGTGTCACAACACGAGCGGCAACCCCCCTGCCAATCTGTCCTTCAGGTCTCAGGGGCCGGTGCTTGTACTGAATGCACACATCTAGCAAGCCTAAGAAACGACACAGAAGTTTCAAAACATTACAGCTGCCAGGTGTTCATTTTACACTCATCCCTCTGTGTGTGCGTGTGTGTACCTGAGGGCTGAGGCTGATGTGCGGTGGGACTGTCAGTCCTGGGCAGCAGGGGCAGGGAGAACACCTGAGCATCATTAGGTTGGTGTCTCTGCATGGTCACCATGGCACACAGCTTGGACAGCGGAAGCATTCCTTTGGCCACAAGCTGATCTCGAACATTTGGATAATAATATCTGCAGAGACGCATTAATAATTTCTATGAAACCAGTAAGAATTCAGCCGAAGGTTCTGGTATAAGTTTTCACCTTCAAAGTAAAAAAAGGAAAATCATTCATCACTTTTTTCCATCTGTGTTAAAGGTAATGGTTAGGCACAAGGTCTCTGAGGAGGTCAAGGTTTGGGGTAAAGTAAATTTCAGGTTTATAATCAACATTTTAGCTGTAAGATATGGCAAGTTCCAGTTATGCAGCTGGGCCAGACAGTAACAACCACTGACCTACACCATACTTCAAACTGGACACCCCCTCCACTGGCCAGGCCTTGACTTGAAAGAGAGCTCAGAAGCAGCCTCTGGACAGGGACTCCTTCAGGAGCCAAAAGTACATGGGTCTCACTATGGCCAAACATTGGGTCAGGGACACAGAGAGTGGTGGTAGTACGAAACTGCTTCAGGTTCACACCTGTTGGGGATGAGATAAGGGTTAGAACAAGGCAGAGGAAACACAATAAATAATTCTTGGGATATTTTTGTGGTTATGGTTTTTTTCCCACTTAAATGGATTTCCTTACTACTCTCTATAAGGTTTGGGTCCAGATTTGCAGCAGGGTCGCCTTCCTGAGAGGGGAAAGTGTACTGGATGTAGCAGTCAGCCTCTCCCCAGACTGTGGACTGCAGTGGTGTCAGCCCATTGACCTTCTCCACTCTTATCACAAACAGATGCTCTCTCATAGCCTCCTCTTGTGCTGCACTCACCTGAGGGATAGACAAGATAGTGAAACATGATTAAATGGACCTGGTGGACCTTCTGAACATAGGCAGCACGTATTCTTGTCCTTGCCCACCCAACTTTTGTCTATTAGAAAGGCGTGACATTCTTTGGGTGGCGGTGCACACATACACGTACGTTTTGCATACAGAAATGTAAACTTAAGGTGGGCAGAGTAAGAGAGAGATGATGGATGGAGTCCAAACTTCAACTTTTGAGGTGATATTTGTATTGGGAGAGCTATTGCTGATTTTAGTTAATACCACTTTCATTAGTCTAGAATCTTAAAATAGAGCAAGGTCATGAGTCATAAAAAAAGGCAGGGGAATACACTTCACACATTGACTCACCCTATCTAAATATGCATCTAGATATAAACACTGAATTGTACCTAGTTTGCTTGGTAGTTTATTCGTAGTTTTCAAATGGTGTAGTGTTAATTTGGATAGTTTTGGCAATCTAGTAAATTCGGTGGAGGTGAATGTTGTTCCCCACGTATTTCCCCATTGATGTCTGACAATTTAAAAAATGCTGCAAACCTAATGTAGCAAAATCCCCACTAACCTTTGTTTGTGAATGTGGCTGGTGATCAAGCAGATGGACCGGTTTCAGAAGATGAGACACAGAGCCATACTCCTCAACCCTCATACGCTGGAGGGCAAGTATCTGCTCTGATTGGCCCATAGCCAAAACAACCCTGAGGTTTCCCTTGCAACTACCTGAGAACACATCAATTACTGGCATGTAGCAGTCCACCCCTAAAACAGGGTACTGTGCCTGGAGAAGAAGGTGGGTGATCTTTGGATCTCTGGAGAGAATGAAGAGATATTCTGTTAGGTCGCCCAAAGTTATTGTACAATATAAGCAGAATCCCCAAATCATAAAATAGAATAGAATAGAATAGAATAGAATAGAATCTTGATTAGCCTCACATGTGGCCTCACTATGGTAGAGTCAATAACACAGACAAGATACAATAAAAATATCAATACCCCAAGACACAGGAACATCATAACAGAGCTTCCAGTACATATTCAGGTTCATATTTACCCCAAAAGTATAAAAAGTGTTTCATTTTAAGAATTCAATAAGTTTATGGCATGTGGGATAAAATACCTTACAGGTACATTCTTTGGAGGTGAGGGCATACTATAGCACCTCCCAGAGGGCAGGTTTTCAAATGAATTAAAAAGGAAATGTAAATGATCACCCAAAATGTGCCTGTTCTGAACCACAGATATCCCAGGCGTCTCCAACAGTTTTAGTGAATATTACTGGTCACATTTAGTGACCATTCACAATCTTTGCCAATTTACTCCTACTCTTGTATGGAGAACAGTATCAGCCATGGTTAGAAATAAATGAATAAATAAGTCAACGAATATATTAATAAATACAAAAATACATATATTCATAAATAATAATAAATAAATGTCTAAAATAATATGCAGAGAGAATCTGTCAATAAATTAATGAAAAAATAAAATGACTATATGGATCATGTTTGATTGTTTGTTAATGCACTGTCTTACTCATTTATTTAATCATTTATGCTCACTGTTATTTATTTTTATATTTCTGGATTTCTATGCATTATATTTTTTAAGATTTATTTATATATTAATAGATTTATTTATTCATTTATTTCTAATTACGGACGATTCTGTCCTCCACACTGGCCCCAAGGTTGCCATATCAATTTTAAATGTTAAAAGTCCAATGAGGCTTTTGTACAAAAACTCTCATTAGAAGATGCTAACGTTGCATCGCATTTTTAAAGACATACTTAGTATTTGCTGTCATGATAAACTACTCACCTAAACGACATGTAGAACTGGTGGAGAGGTAGTTTAACTAGGCCAAGGAGTCGATCCTGCCCTGAGCTTCCCGTCCTCTGCCACACCTCGATCACCATCATGTTATTCTTCATTCTCTCCAGCAGCTTATTTGTTAAGGCCATGGGAGTTACCTGAGAAATGGGGGGGAACAAAAAACACTTGGCTCAGTAGAATTCGGTATTTAACAACCACGTCAGAGAATCTTGCAGCCTTTGTAGCCTGCAAGTCAAATTCAATTTTTTTTTTTTCTTATGGGACTAATTTCTTTTAGCTAACCTGAACAAAGTTGAAAGAAGGGTTTGCCTGACCCCAGCTGATGACAGATCTCACAGTCTCATCGGACCAAAAGAGCTTACAGTTCAAGTAGACGTTAGGAGACTGCATGGGCCCACAGTTGAAATTCTTTCCATCTGGCACCATGAGCAAGGCATGCAGCAGGACCGCAGAGTCCTCCTCCACCTGCTGCCATGATCTGTGAGGAAATGCGTGGAAGCTGGGATGAGGAGAGGGTCCTTTTGAGGCCCTCTGGACACTCCACACATCCAACATGGAGTCTCCTGCAGAGCCAGCTGGAAGCTCCTCCCTGCCAGTGTCAACATGCTGACATCTGGAGCTGGGCTCTCTTTGTGGACTGGCAATAGTGTGTGAAGGCAATGTAGCACTCCCAGCCAACACGCTTTTCGCAGATGAGAAATCTTTGTTGTCCGCAGCAAGTTCTAGTGACACCTGAAAAAACAATTCAATAAATATTCCTTCTATGAAAGCCACTTGGGTAACCAATATTGGGATTGAAAACATAAATGCCTGGGTAAAACATATCACCTTGAGAGGGCCAATCTCCTGGGTTTCACTGTTCCCTTCCAGACTCTGTACAGGTAAGATGACAGACTGGCTCAGCTGCTCCCTCTGCAGCAGACAACGCAGTGGGTGAACTGCCTTACCGACGGAAACAGGCTGCAACGACAGAAACGGTCATGGCATCAGGTTACATTAGGCTATAGGCTTATATTCATGAATAGGCACAGAGCTGACAAGACAGAGCTACAGAGCAATCAAACCCAGAGAAAAATAGGTAGGCTAAAATACAGCCTAAAAACACAGAGCGAAAAATCCCTATAATATTTCTATAGTATTACTATAGTGATTTAGCGTCTGACTTTTTTGTCAGAGGTAATGATACAAGTTAACCAGTAGATCAAGTTTCAAAAGGCGCTTGAGATAATTTCAGGGTTTTGGGGCACAGTGTCTGAAAGCAATAATTCCCAGATCAGAGTTAACATGTGATACCTGGAGCACCAGCCAGCCCTGAAGCTGGTACAAGGGAACTGGTCCCAATACCAAACCCTGGGGTACACCTTTGTCTATGCTTTGAAACTCAGAGCGAAAGTCACCCACCTTTACACACTGGGACCGATCAGACAGGTAGTTTTTAAACTTTTAGTTTTTATGTTGTGTATTTTTTTTTACCATATTTGTTGTTATATTTGTCGTATTTGTATTGCTTTCTCCTTACTTTTGAATGTATCATGTTTTTACTGTTTTATTATAGTGCTATTTATATGTACAGCACTTTGGTGCAACAACAGTTGTTTTAAATGTGCTTTAGAAATAAAACGTACTTACTTACTTACTAAACCAATACTGCTTTTAATACTGTAATATTACAAGCCTTGTGTCTACCCCACTTACCTTCTTTTGGTCGCTCTTCCGAGAGTAAATCTTGAAAACAAGGTCAGTTCCCCACCACTGTTGAATTGTTGCTCCACTGAAGTAGACAGGAAACACACAGCGCTGATGGAACTTCACCACTTAAAACACAGAAGAGAGTACTTCAGATACTTAACAAAACGTTACCAAAGGCCGGCTGATATCTTTCAGGACAAAACCACAGATTTTCACTCTGACAGGTTTCATGAAAGCTGCCCATTTGAACACATCATACCTCCTCCTGTGACTTTACTGGAGACAGCTCTGGTCACCTCTCCTGCCACGACCTGACTACGATCATGTCGACTGGAACTGGAAGCCACAGGGAACACGTACTCCACAAAATATGAGCTACAAAAAGAGAGATGTCACAGGCTCTTGTTACTCATAATGATGATAATTTATTTTCTTTTTTTTATGAGATCAAAATAATGCTAAATGTTTTGCCTACCATTTCTTGGCGATTAATGGTCGAGGAGGTTTCCCTTTACTAGAGGTCTTTCTGGGTGTGGTGGTGGTGCTGCCTGTAGGTACAGTCAGGGAGTGGATGGTCACTCTTGCCAGTCGGATCCCACCAAGCACAGACATCTGCTCCGTACTCAAGCCATGAAGAATATCACTATCGTCTGGAGTCCGCTGATGCTCTGACTTTGGGCTAGACAGGACCACAATACTTTGAATGTATACTTGTTGGTGTTCTTAGGTTTAGTCTACTCTCATACAGTATGTCTTGTCTGCACTATATGATGTCCTGTTACATTTTTGCCCTGCACCTCGTGCGTCACTCTTGTATTGTGTAATTATTTTGTTAAGTGTTGGTACCAATTAACCAGGTCAAATTCATTCTGCACACTTTGTACCTGGCAAATTAAAGTGATTCTGAATCTGCATTGCTATAGCATGCAAAATTATGGATATTGATCAGTTAGTTTGTTTTGTCATTTATTAGTTTCTTCTCTACAATACTGTGAATTAAGTTTACAAGTCATTGGGTTCATCTAATGAAGATAAAACAGCACATTTGAGAATAACTTACTCTCCAAAAATCTTGGGTCCAGATTGCCTCAGCTGTTTCTCAGCCCCACCTAGGGAGCTCTTCTTTTGTTGACTTTTGCTACAAGATATTGTCCTTTCAACCTCCACCTCAGTGTCATCTGGTCTGATATCTGACATCTGAAAGACAAGTAAAAAATAAATGGGCTACAAGCACTCCTGGAAAATCACTGTTGATGGGTTGCTATGATACAAGTCAACTGATGATATCACATGTAAAGCAACAAGTGGTTTTCTCTGAGAATCATAAGGAAAATATCTACTCACAGGGATTTTGTAGAACAAATTCTCCAGTAAGCTCTGATCATATTGCGGGTCATTGAGCTCACTATCCGCACACACACTGCTATGTCCAGACAGATATTCGGGGGAAGAGCCTTCCAAATCCCAGAGAGGTAGGGGAGATGTGTTTACGCTTAAAAATAAAAATAAAAATAAAGAATGGACATGGGGGAAATAATTATTCTTATTCACACTACCTATATTTACTGTGAAGTTTGGAAGTAAATGCTAAACCACACATAGCTACCTGCCAAGGAGCAGATCCACAGCCCTGTTCTCCATGTCAGCAGGACAGTCGGGGCTGAGACAGTCTGAGACTACAGCGGCATGATGAGAGTGCTGGAGGCTTGAGTCTGCATGCAGAATATTTTGTAGCAACGTCCCAAAGGGAGGAGACGGCCTGAAGACACAGGAATACAAGACTTAGATAAAGTATTCTCTGTGTAAGTGTATATATAAATAAGACATGGATTTTACAGCTCTACTGTTTTTCTCTCTAAACACTAACTTGGAGAGTGGTAGGATGTTATCCTTTGGGAGAGGGAGAGGGGTGTCTTTCAGAGCCGGGGCAGATTCCAGGTCACATTTCAAAGCTGATACCACCATGGCATTTCTAAGCTTGCTGCCACGCTCTAAAAGAACTGAGACAAGAGAAAATGTCATTAAGTTGTTTAGAAGCAGTCCATTTTTTTATCTCTGTGGTTAAGCACATCTGATGTGCAGCAATGTTGCAACCAACCTGAGAGGACATCATTGGTTGTCTGGCCGTCACGAGGTTCCTGTCTAGAGGGATTCACGGCTGTTTGACTATGCTGAGATCTATCTGTTGTTGGCATCTGGTTCTCCAATGACTCTTCTTTGCCTTTCTCTGTCTGGGCACTTTGGAAATATAAATGGTCTTTCCCTCTGAAAATATTATATCAAAATATACAATCATTAAGCTCAGATTTAGACTTAATACTGTACATTCTCTGCTCTGACAACATGAAACAGGCATATGATTATGAACAGCCACAATACAACGACCATACAACTTCAAACCTTGGTGCGTTTCCACTGCTGCTCCCAGCTGACTCTTTCCCACTGCCGACAGAAAGACGTCTGGGCTGAGAGGGAACAGTCAGTGTTGTGACTTCTGGTGCTTCAGTACCGATATCTGTGACGGGAACTGAGCTGCTGCTGTCATAGGCTTCAGTCAGGGGCTCCAAAGTAAGGGACACCTAAGGTGGTAAAAGGGAAATCTATGATGTACGCTTACGTTGAGCAACCTATGAACAGTAACTGCACATAGGTTGAGAAATTAACACCAGTCACCAACCAAATGCTGATGACTTTTCACTGTGGCTGGTAAGTTTGTCTACTTTGCCAGCCACTTTGGTAGGTAACCAACCATCATTTGGAGGCCCTACTCTATTCTAAACATGTAGATGGCTGGTAAATTCAAAATTCTAATTTCCCGTTTCCCACTTACCTGTAACTCGCCAAGCTTTTCAGATGTTGGAGACACAAGGGTGTAAAACCCACTGATGGAATGTGACAGAGTGAGACGAGAGATCCCAGGAACCTGAGCACGTGCCATCGGCAAATGATCCAGCTTTGTAAGAACGTCCAGCACCAAAGAGCCCATATCTGTTAATGAATGATAGATTTGTTGCAGTTTTTGTTTTTTTATGTATGTTTGCATCATAGCAAACTCAAACATATTAATGCCTGCTCAATTACCTGTCAGGTATGAGGTGAACTGCTTTGGACCACAGCGGATGGGGAAGCGAGTTGTGGTCTTGACAGTCTTCTGTGACACCTGTGATCCATCTTGTGGACAAAAATGTGTCCCATTGGATGATTCTCCCCACCAGCGCAACCTGACGAATGTTGCAGATGGAGGCTTGTGAACTGTCCATAACACTCTGCTTACGGTTACCCGTAGGAAGCATCTCAGCTGGCCCTCGACCAGAGGAGGGAGGCTGGTGGAGGGGGACACATCACTGGGGACTGCATAAGAGAGTTTCATTATTATTCATCACAGCAAGGTCAAGACACAAGCAAAACTCATCAAATGGTGGGAATCGAAAGAATGACAATTGCAAAAGGTTTTAGCATTCTACATTGACTGGTATGACAAACACTTAATGTAGGCCTATATCAAATACTGTTCACAGGCATATATCATCCTGTTTTTCCTGCAGAGGGGTTCGTGCCTCCAAAGCTTTCAAATGTATCACACTGCATATAAGGGAAATATCCACAATAAAGCCCTCTAACCTTATCCTGCATTCTTCCATTTCCTGTGTGTTAGGTTATTTATTATTATGTTAGTCAATATGATTTTAAACTCAAGTTTTGTGAGAAAATGTGCTGACACTACTCTGTATTTACAAAAGGGATAGCACTTCACTTCAGTGCTGGAAACGAACCCACAATCGTTGCATCAAATGAGACTATAATGACGTCATGAGTACTATAATAATAATAATGGATTGGATTTATATAGCGCTTTTCTAAGTACTCAAAGCGCTTTACAGAAACCATTATTCTTTCATACACATTCACACCGGTGGTGGTAAACTACGTTAGTAGCCACAGCTGCCCTGGGGCAGACTGAAGGTCTTCTTCTAAAGGTTTTCTCAAAACATATTTAAATAACGTTACGTTTAGCACCCTTGTGAAAAAGCCAGACTGTTCAGAAAGCTGACATAAACAAAGGCTTAAACCACTTCCCTTAACATGAGCACAGGATGAGCTAATTAGCTAACATGCTATGTTAATATTAGCCCCATCAGTAACCTCACCCATCGCCTGACTTTGGGACTTTAGCTCTAGGATTTGACTTTGGGACTTTAGCTCTAGGATTCGAGTAAGTCCCAAAGTCAGGCGATGGGTGAGGTTACTGATGGGGCTATGTTAATATGGGCTTGACAGCTGACGCTAACTACCAAACAACTAGCTAGCAACGTTAGGTTAGCTGCAACACTACCTTTCCTTTTGCTGCTTCCAGCTTTGGCAGACCTTAGTTTTCTGCTCTTCATTCCTCAGCTGAGTAAATATGGATGATAAATGACAGTTTGACTAAAAGCGGTGGCTGGACAGTTAGTATGCATCGTTTTGTGGCATCCCAGTTCACTAATCCAGTTAACAGAGCTGTTTGAGCTGCACACAAAACGCTGCGCGCAACAATGACCAGTGTTGCCAACGCCTCAGTAAGGAAAGTAGCTATTGGCTGTCCTAAAAGTCGCTAGAAGTCGCTAAATGACGTCATCACCTAATTTGCATAGTTGGCAATGTGCTTGTAATTGTAATGGACGCTGTAGGAGAGAGGAATAACGTCGTGGGAGAGACAAAAAGTGAGTAAAAAACACCCTAAATATGTTTAGAACTACAAATGAACTTTCTTCTGTCGATTCTTGTATTTTTGGCTGGACGAATAGTGAGTCCAGCCCTAGAAGTGCAAATGTCCAGTGACTGACTGACTGAGTGACTGACTGATGAAGTTACACCATTGGTCGGCTAGTCTGATGATGACATCACATCATGACATCATCACATTGTGACATCATCACATCGTTCATCATGACATCATCACATCATGACATCATCACATTATGACATCACATCGTGACATCATGACATCATAGTGCCCTAGTGACGTCACTATGC
>OMLI01088594.1:0-11013 GCA_900302605.1 Rondeletia loricata | reverse complement strand
AGGTTAATTGTTGACATGGTCTATGTCGAGATGTAAATCAGCCATGATTTTTGATCAACTCACCCTCTCTCGCGGTGTACCGGCGTTCCGAAATTTGGCAGTTGGCCAGTCATTGAGATCCATTGTATTCCAAACGAGTGTCTAGCAGCTCCCATAGTTGTGTCTTTATTATGTCCAACACAAGTAAGCGCATACGAACTACCCTGGCTAGGTGGTTTTCTCCAATAGTGCTCACAAACCAAGAAATAAACATGTTTAGATTCTGTGTTTACACGCCACTGCGCATGCTCATGGACTCATGGACACTAGGATTCTGTGTTTAGATGCCACTGCGCATGCTCAGCAGAGTCAGGTTACATGCTCACGGCCCCGTCTGATTTCAATTTCTCAGCGTCTCAGTGGCGCATGCGCAGTGGCGTGTAAACACGGAATCTAAACATGTTTATTTCTTGGTTTGTGAGCACTATTGGAGAAAACTACCTAGTCAGGATAGTTCGTATGCGCTTACTTGTGTTGGACATAACAAAGACACAGCTATGGGAGCTGCTAGACACTCGTTTGGAATACAATGGATCTCAATGACTGGCCAACTGCCAAATTTCGGAACGCCGGTACTCCGCGAGAGAGGGTGAGTTGATCAAAAATCATGGCTGATTTACATCTCGACATAGACCATGTCAACAATTAACCTGGGGTCTTAGCAGACCGGCCAATTCCTTTAAGCAACTGTACAGTCAGCTGTGCCAAATGGCTGCAGCACTGAGGATATACTGCACGTTTTACAATCACTCATCACTGAAGCGGAGTCGGTTGAAGGCCTCTTTGATGTCTTCATTGGTCTCTGAACTGCTGCCGGTGCCAATGCGGAGAACCGTGCTGCTGGGGATGTCCTGCTTTAGCTTTCGCTTCCTGAGGACCACTGTGCCATTAGCAACCTCCGTCTCTGGGCCCGTCAGCAGGATGTAACAAGCATGGCGCCCACGCTCCAACAACGTGGCTAAGAGGAGGACACACATACAGTCACGCAAAGTATTCACCCCCAGTGGCGTTCCCCCAAACAGTGAGTCACACCATTGACTTGTTGCCCTCTTGTCTACCCAAATGAACATAAAGTTCTAGGGATTTGTTGGAGCGTATGAAATTCAAATACGAATAAAAAAACACCTTTAAATGAAACGATGTGGTCCACGACGTTGGTTGACTCGAGGAGAACTTTAGAATGGAGAGGATGCAGCATGTATGAACGACGGTCATCAGTCACTGGTATCTGAGAGAAAACATTCATTTAAAATCAGGTCAGCATTTTAGCATCTCTCATTATGATGTAAAATGTTGAAAGCCAAATAACACATAAATGACATTGAGAAATCAGTAATATGCATCTTCTCATACAGGCGGTCGGGTGTACTCACGGAAGAGATGGTCTCTGAGGGCATCATGCCCCAGAACATGAAGACAGAGAAGGAGTTGATGGTGTTGACTGAGGCGGGTCGGGGTGAGTTGGGACTGGCCAATAGGTTGACTTTCCACAGCACGCCACCTGACTTCCCATCCCGAATCATTACCTAAATACAAGACACACAGCGGAAAATGCATATTCAAGTTGATATCACCATACAAGAGTTTTTGTTTGTTATTGGAAGGATTTGTGATTACTGAGTGGGTTTTGGTATCACAGTAGTGTTTGTACAGTTTTGACCGAACTTACCCTCTTTGTGTTGTTGCCAACATCCTCCTCAACCACTACATCAAGTATACCATCTTTGTTAAAGTGACCAAAGGAGGGCTCGCTGAATGAATGAGAAGATAGATGAGAAGATGTATTTGACTCAAAGGGCCTGGTTACAATCACAGAGTATGATATTGTGTGTTAGAGGTGCAATAAGTAAGATTTTTACTGTCCCATAGCACAAATGACCATAATATATCTGCGGGGTTTGATAGGGTTGTTCTATGTTGTTGCGATTCCTTAGTCGCTGATAGAGGTCGGTAAAAGTCCTAAGTTACTTAATGCCCCCTTAAATATTCATTTGCATGTGCAATGAAAAAGCTCTATCAGAAATTGGCAGAAGTACCTGAGCAGTGTGCTGGTATTGAATCTCCATAGTATTTTCAAACTGTTTCCATCCACTAACACCACCTCCTCCCCAGTCACCAGCAGCAGGTTGGCTGGATCATCCGTTTTCCCTGTTCTTAGCACTTGTCTCACTGAGTCAGACCTACAGAGGTGAAAATAACATTGTCGACACAAGTCTCTGGCTAAAGCCACCATGATTACTAGCTATTTAGTGAAATCTGTGTTTCAGACCTGGTTGCAGTTTAAGTCATAACTAATAGCTTAATGTAGGTATTTGGCTGCTTCTTACTCGTAGACGGGTACAAGGTCAGAGGTGGCACTGGCTTTGCTCTCCCAGTGTTTATCCTTCTTGAGGCCCTTTTCCATCCCTGCTTTAGCCTTGGCAGCAATCTTCCAAAGCGACAGTCCATACAAGCCAGTGGCTGTGAATGAATGGAAGATAACTCACTACTGCCATCAACTGTATACAGATATTGATACACAATGGTTGTACTGGAACTTGAAATCAATATGCTTTTCCTAGCCCCAATATCAACACTGGAAAACCAAACCCACAACATGTCATACTGAATCAATGCAAACTGAGAATACACAATTGTTAGCATGGTCAAGGAGTTATTTACTGTGGGAACAGTGTAAAGCAAGGTTATTATCGTAAACTAAAACTAATACGGAAACTAGTTGTTAAAAAACATTGCTGTACACTGAAATACGACTTGTAAAATAAAAAATATATATAAATATATGTTAAATGTCTTAAGTTTTTGTCTGCAGATTGCTGTTGAGTCTACTAGTCAGATTTCTGCAGCATGAAACCAAGTGGGCCCAACTTTAAGTTAGTTGAGGGTGAATTGAAAAATGTATGCAAATATATTGTTAAAAGAATTGATGATTTATTGTTTGTATTACACAATACATGTTGCAAACATATACTAAATACCTGTTCACAACTTCTATCATTATACCTTTAAAAAATACCACCCATACCAAAAATAGTATAACTACAACTGAAACTAAATAAAACTAAACTAAAACTACCAAACCCACACTGAAAACTGACTTGAAACTAAACTGACATTGAAAGAAATTTTTAAAACTACATAAACATAAAAACAAACGAAAAATCCCAAACTATAATAACCCTGATCTCAGATACGAACCTTTCTGAAACAGCACATAGTGAGAACCTTTGGTGGTGTGATGGAGATGTTTAGTTGTCTCTGTTGAGTCAAGAACCACCTGAGAACCGATCTGGATGCCTGTTTTCCCTGAGAGGAATACCAGCTGCGTCTGCAGACATGACGGGAGACATTTATATAGGGTGAATTCTATTTTGCTGCTACACTGACAAATTATTCCACTGGCATAAAATGCTAAAATACTGAATACTTCCAAACAGGCCCTGCAAAGAGTCCTAGAAGACATTGTGAAGGGAGTCACACTACAATATAACTATAACTTAATCCTTGCATTGTAAGATACAACGCTAGCAAATACATGGAGCTGTAATAATTGACATCACTGGTGTTTACCTGTGTGGTGCCAGGTGCCACGAGAGCCACATCACCGACCCTGTCCCCATCCAGATCTGGGACACTAAGAACAGGCACAGTGCTGCGCAAACCAGAAGGATGAGGATGCTGCCACCTGACAACACCTATAAAAACACAGACAGCACACAGTAACAGGACACTGAATTTGACTGAGTTTATTTGATCTTAAAGGTCCCATATTGTACAGAACTGTTTTTTACTTGCCCTTCCATATGTCAGCATTTTTTGTCATTGTATCCAATAGCCGAGAAAATCTGAAATCTGAAACTTTGCTATGGCAAAACTCGAATGCAGCCTGTGGGGAACATTGTTTGTCAGGAACTGAAACATTTGACCCATGACTTTCTGTCCATAAATGGTACTGGACCCTGTTTTCATGTCGGTTCCAGGAGCTGGAGCTGGTGCCAACAAACTTGAACACGCGAGTGTACTTGTGCATCGGCTGCCGCTATTAAACACTGCCGCTATATAAACTATAAACCTTAATGTCATCTATACCTTCATACATCCGTGCATACAAGCAAGGTAAACTAAATGAAATGACGATAGCGTTCCTCTCATCTGCAGTTAGCTATTTCCACAACAGCTCAAGGGTAAATGTAGATTAGTGGCCTACACAAAGGGACTTAGGCGCATGCGCATTTCAACAATGGGGAGTCAGTCAGTTAGGGACATAGAGTATTCTTGGCCGGTCCGCTCGGCGGTCTGGGAAAAAAAAATATGGGACCTTTAAAGTAGGTAAAACTTCAGCAAACAATTGGGGTTCCTTATCTTGACAGTCAAAGACAAACAAATGAAACAAAGGCAACCTGTGAAATGCAGGACAACTTTACTGGAACAATATGCCACACATTTAATATGGTGAATGCATTCACAAAGCATACCATAAATCATTCTGGGAAAGCTTTCCTGGCACCCTTATCTCCCCTTTGGGTGGATTTGACCATTTAAAAACCGTGTGCATCAGGTCCTGCTGGAATCTGGCTTTATGTGTATAATTTAGATACTCAAGGATGACACAAATAGGCAATAGCTTATTTCCTCTATGTTCACAATGATCTATATCCCTGCTATACCTCTACTTGATACAGTTAGTTAGACTTACAGTTAAGATACTGCACACCATTGTATATTTTGGTGTCTACTAAAATATTTTGTTATTCTTTACTTTCAGGTAAATATGTATGATAACGCAGACTCAGTGTTGTAAACAGAACAAGAAGAAGCCTCCTTCATGCACTACTTTATCACCTCTCTGCTGCAGTTATTTGGTCTATGATTACTGTGTTACGGGATTTTCCAGATAGCCTTCCCAGACATCGAAAACATTTTTATCCATATGATCTGGACCAACAGTTTTGAGAAAATGTAAAAAAAAAAATACAAAAATACACCTCATTGTACACTCCCTCAGTACCGTCTTACACAACTGTGTAGTGAAGTGAACAGTTCATAATTCAGATAGGACCAGCTGCCCTAAAACATTGTTGGAGCTGTTCGGGGTAACTTATAGCCAAATTTGACATTTTCATGTCATAAAATCATAAGTTACAAAACATTAGAAGTGCTTTGTGTTGTTTTTAAATAGGTAACAGTATTTTTACCACAGTACAAGTCTGCCTACTCAATAGCCTCTCACGAAGTGAAAGCTTCCCCACCCACAGGATTTGAAAATCACCAGAGATCCATTACTTTGTTAAATTGTACCGAGGCTTATAGCATTTATGAATGCTGATATATGTGATATATTTTACTTGAAAGGGAGGAACGTGACACATCTAAAAATTACAGATGGACTAAAATAATGTATTACTTGCCATGTAGAACATTGCTTCCCTGTTATTTTTGATGTTATCACTATATATATTTGAATGATGTATAGCAACATTATAAATACATGATGGAAATGTATTTTAATGTACAGAATACATAACGGAGAGGTGGAAGGAGTCACTAACCAGTGTATTTGTCGATGGCTGTGAGCTGGTCAGAGTGGGACAGCAGACAGTCCCAGGGGCTGTCTGTCTCTCTGTCCAGACCACACTGGGCCCAGTGGAACTCAGGGACCAGTGGACGCTTCCACAGGGTTTCTCCATCTGTCCCATCCACTGCTAACACAAGCACACACGGCGAGGGCAGACCTGGAACACACACAAAGTGTACCTGAATTACGCACAATAACCTTAATACACAACAAATCATTTAGTCAGCAATGCAACTCTCATTTACGTAATATTACGGGATCATTACAGAATATTTTCATACCCTCCTGATTAGCACATGTATTATTCTTCAGGACAAACAGGACATCCATCACCTTGTCTTTACTTGCATCTTCGATGGCTAGAAAATCATAGGTGGCTGTAGTGGAGAAAGAAATAGTTAGTCCCTCGGTTAAATCACTAGCAGCAAAAGCAGAGCAAAGCACAGAGTTGTCCTCACCTGCTTGGTGGAAAGTCCTGTTCCAGGCACTGAGATACTGTGGTCTGACAGGACAGGGGATGATGAAGGAGAAGGCAAACACTACGGTGAGGCAGAGGAACATGGAGAGGAAGAAGATTGCAGTTCGCCAGTGGGACAATTTGGCAAAACCCAGGACTTCCTTACAACTCTTCTTCTTCAGCTCTGTTGGTGACGGTGCTGTTCCAGTCTCAGCCCTGTCTTCTCCGCTTTTCAGAGGGTCACCTTCTGTGGCATGGTCAGTGGCCTCCATTGTCGCCTCAATGCATTACCAGCTTATGGACCTACTTGATATGAAAAGGATGAAGCATAGAGCTTACAGCAAGGCATGAACCTAAATACAATGATGATGCTATGCTCTGAATAAATACTTCAATGGCAGAACTCTACAAATTTCTAATCCTCATTGAACAAACCCAGCATGATACAGTCTATCTCTGTTCTGTTGTAAAACACAAACCAGCATGTGCCACAGTTGCCTGCGATGATCATAGAGCTACAAACAAAGCTTATTGGCACTCATAGATACTAGCGGCCCGTGTAAAATTTACCATGTGCTTTTCCAAGCACACACATTTTCTTCAGGAAATTTGCGGGGCCTTCCAGACAACCAAAGGATTTCAGCGCAAAACTTTCAGGACATGTAAAGAGCTCTCCGCCGGGTGACCTAACGGGCCGTCTTTGGGGCCGTGCGGGACTGTGAAATTGAGGCTTCTGCTCCATGATAGGCTGAAATTGATAAGTTTCAGAGCGATTGCACCTGAGATGGCCAAGCTATGAAGAACATGATGTCAAGATGCGATGATGTCACGATGTCATGATGCGATGTCGTCACGATGTCCATGCGATGATGTCACAATGTGATGATGTCACAATGTCATGATGTGCTCTGTGATACGCTGAAATTGAGGCTTCTGCTCCGTGATAGGCTGAAATTTATAACAGTCCCGCACGGCCCCAAAGACAAAAATGAAAATTCTGGCTCCGTTAGGTCACCCGGTGGGGAGCTCTTCACATGTCCTGAAAGTTTCAGCGCGATTGCACCTGAGAAGGCCAAACTATGGGTGAACAAAATTCTGCTCACAGACATGTTGCCTTCTCTCTTTTATTATAGGATACATGAAAAAATTATGAAGGCAGCAGTGCCTGTAAATCCAGCTATTTCTGCTGCACCAACCTTTGTGGGTTGGAGCCTATTCAGACGTGCCAGCACTGACTCCAGAGATTTCTCAACACAACAACAAACCCATGACGAACATTCATGTCGCAGCAACCCCCATTATTTGCTCTGTAGCCAGAGGCACATTACTCCATCCAGACGTTCAAGATACTGGTGCCTACTATATAATAACTATATGTGCCGAACAGATCTGCTATTAAATTACTTAAATATTTGAGATTTGGCCCTGCACTTGCTAGCTAACTAATGGGGCAGTTTCACAGCTGAGAACCTGCCTGTCCTCTGATAACTTGGAGTTGGATAGCCACCTAAGTTAGCTAGCTCATTTGGTTACTTAACGGTTAACAGCTGGTTAGTACACTACACTTAACATGTTGAACAGCGGCCAGCTAGCTCAATATAGGTTAGCACAAAAAGCCCCACCATTTGAGCTCTAACGACGAATTCACACTGACTTGAGAAAAGTTTGTTCTTACTTTATTCTCCACTGCCGTCTTTGGTAGCTAGCTGGTGTGGCTAACTAGTTACCAGTACCAGGCCTGCCCACTGAAACTGTCAACTTCAGCTGCGTAAACAAATCACAGGCAAGCCCACGTTGGGGTTCAAGTGGATGTGATTGGTTCATTTAGGTTCTCCGCTGTTGCAATTGGCCCATTTTAGCACAGTGGGCGTATGTTTAGCGTCCAGAGACAGGACGTTTCGTCATTTCCGTTAAAAACGGAAGCTGGTGAATCCACGAAAGAGAGAAAAGCTGCGAGCGGCGATGCGTCGAAGAATGAAAATAGTTAACTAATATTACAATAAAATACGAAGGAAGTGTAACTAGTCGCTTGAGTTTTATAGAGAAGCGTCGAAGAGAGACCTACAACAATGTCTGCCCAAGCTCAAATGAGAGCTTTGCTCGACCAACTGATGGGAACTGCGAGGGATGGTGAGTTGCAGCGGAATGCTAGCGGTGCTAGCTACCTAGCAAAGATGGAGCCATTGCAAAGGCTCGCTTGTGTTGTCGTGTGATGGACAAACCTTGCATGAATGGATGGGCTGCAGGCGGCTGTGTGAAATTCACTAGATCCAGCTAGCCTCTTCTCTCGGGTTTGGGTTTAATGTTTGTATCCATTGTGGCTAACGTTATGACTTATAACGTATTTAGTTTAGTTTTGTCCTTTTCATTTCCCAGGGCCGTTTATTATGAAATTATGGTACGCAGGCATTGGGGAATATGACAGCAACATATCTAAGTCTCTTATTCACTAAAACAATTAGGTACTGAGTTGCATACATATCACTCCTAATCGATAAGCAGGCTAGACCTGCCTCCCATGGCCGAGCCAGCTGTTGTTAAACGAGAAACCTACCTGGTAATGAAACTCTTAAGCTGTGAGTGCCTGTACCAAATGGACCAGAATAATGTCATCCAACGTTATAGCTAGCTTATACACTTCGTGGACCTGACATCAGCTGATTGATATGCAGACGTAGTTATCTTGATGGTGAAACTATTCATGGTCTCTTCCTTTCATATACAAAAAAATACTTATGCAGTGTCTAGTAGCAGTTTGCAGCTGTTTGGATACAAACATTAAAAGATAGATCAGCTGTCAAGTCTGATGGTCATGAGCAGAAAATGACAACTTATTGCAACCCAACCATCTTATAAATTAGAGGTTGATCCTGACCGTTGATTTAAAAAGGAATAGCTTTGTGGCTTTTTTTTTTTAACAAGTTGATAATTCGATCTGTAGAGTAAGAGTGAATTTGTGCTGTGAGTTTGTGGGTGTATGTGTGTTGAGATTAATATCAAGTTCTTCCCATACATATGTTGCATACAAACTGAACAATTGTGGCCCCTTTATTTTATTCATAAAGGTTCAGTGTATCTTTGCCAGCCTACATCAATCTGCAAAGGAGTTGCAGAAAAGCCTCATGTTCATCGAGCCGTGAGTCACACATAATTTTTAAAGCTGTTATGATGAATATCCAAACAATTTGTTTGCCTTCCGGAAGTTATTGTAGCCTATTTTTTTAATCACACAAATGAGTAAATCTTCAGTGGCACTAGAATTACAATTTGGAGTAGTGTATGCAGCTTGAGCTAAGACGTCTGGTCGCGCTGAATCCAAAGGAGCAGTTCTCAATGTTCCTTTAGACGTCTGTTGTCAGAAGACAATTTTAACAATCAGTCAAAACAAAAACTTTGCACAGATCATTTACAATCTGACTTGTGTATGACTCCCAACTTCTTACTACAGGTATGGGCAAGAAACTGTTCCCATTTATACTTTTCTACAGCGGGTTTAAAATTCTGCAGCTGAGGTCTTGAAGATGCAGATGGGTACAGTATATGGTGCAGATCGCAGTGTGTATAAACTAACTTTTTTCCTTGGTTTTCATTTGTATTTTGTGTTAATTTCTTTTCAATGTTCCATATCTGTAAAAGGCTTGGCTGGAGCAATTTTCTGGAATGTTTAGTTTTCTTATCACATTTTCTAAAAGCACGGTCTTTTTCTGTATAGCCAACTTTACAACTGTTGTGTTAACATAAAGTGAGAAACACTCCCATAGCCATTTACCAGTTATGTGCCCTTACTGCTGTATTGCTCTATCTACCTATAGCCCTAGCCTAATACCATGATATTCCACACATAGAGTGGACATTGAGCCTTATCACAAGATAAACTGAGTTGAGGCTCTAACATTACTGCATTATTAATGAGGCTTGGGTAAGGTAAGCACCCAGAATGACAGGAAATACCACGTACATGGAGAGCCACCTGCCACTTTTACTTTGTCTACACTGTTGAGACATTAATAGCCAGTTTAAAAACCTTGGGCAGCAGAGGCACAGTTAGCTTCTTACTGGTAAATATAATATTACAGTAATCAAGTATAGGAGAAACCGTGACATTCAGAGAGTAAATTAAATTCAAGTATTAATTTTCACTCATTTAGGTGGGCACAAAATCCTAAAATGCAGCTATAGAGACATTGGCATGTATCTGCCCATTTGTTATACACACAGTAACAGAATAGAAAGCATTGGATACCTCGCTCCTGCTAACAATTATGTGAGGTCTTTCTCATTGGTTGTTTTTGGACTGTTTCAGGGGACGAGACGCGGCAGAGGGTCAAGTTCTCCGATGAGCGAGTCTGCAAAAGCCACCTCCTCAACTGCTGTCCACATGACATCCTGTCTGGAACTGTAAGTCGGCTACAATTTAGGTCTGAGTACCTAAAAACGATACCAATGTCAGATTTAAAGGCCCTATATGTAAGTTGGTACTCTTACTGACAGTGTATGACAGTGGCCGTTAGGGGAACTGCAGTCAGTCTCTTACACATGCTCCTGGCTTGTGCGTGCCCCGTGTGTGTGTGTGTGTGTGTGAGTGAGAGGCAGGCTCGGGAACGCGCATAACATCACATCCGGTAAATTTGCCGCGAAATGTCGGCCCGCCAGCTCCACAGTCCTGCTCATACAGAGACTGAATGGCTGAACAGAGAGAGACAAGGCTGGTGTCATTAGTTACGGAGAATTCACTCATTGGTAATAAAAAACGCAAAATGACTTTCGGCCGAAAACTTACATATAGGGCCTTTAAGGCACTGAAAGGTATTGAAAACCTTTAAATAGCTGGATTCTTCACAGGATATTAGTACGCCTGTCACTGAGGAGGCAGACACCAGTACTGAAATGTAGGGTCTTGAGGGCAGAGAGGCCAGACAGCCAAGGAAGGAAAAGATCTGTG
>OMLI01088590.1:0-10466 GCA_900302605.1 Rondeletia loricata | reverse complement strand
ATAAAAATAAAACAGAAAGAATGATAACAGGACAGGCTGAATGCATTGGCCATGATGTCAATGGAGAAGAGACTGGTGACTGAGATGACATTTGCAGACATTTGCTGGGCTGTGCTATTTACATATTTACTTTTGGTTCTCTTAGTTGTATGTTGCATATTTAGCAACTGGCAATGTGTGGTGGTGACCAGTGGTGTTGATTGATTGATTTGTCAGCATTATGTTTTTGTAAAATTTTGGATCTCTGCACTCTCTTGACTGTTTATTTGTTTTAAGTGTCCTGAACTGATGTCCCCCTTACATTACTTTTGTAGCAGTAAGATTAATTCTAGGGTGAGTTTGCCCTATATTCTCATGCTAAAATAGACTGTAAATCCAGATTTTAAAGTTGATATTTTAAAAATGTCTTCCCGGGGGAGCATGCCCCCGGACCCCCCTAACCTGTGCCCCACCGAAAAATTTTATCACCAGCCGCCACTGGTACCTATGGGGAATTTAGAGTCTCCAATCCACCTGACTGGGAGACTGGGAGAACATGCAAGCTGTACAGTGAGTTTCGAAAGCCAGAAATGTCAGCAACTGGCCACATAATTGTTGAGTCATTGGTATTGATCAACAACCCTATCAAATGGCCGCAGATATATTATGGTCTTTTTTTGCTATGGAATGGTAAAAATCTTACTTATTGCCCCTTTAAAGCTATGGCATGGGTGTGGAGAAATGTCTCCCACACATCTACAAAGATGCAACCTAAAAGGCAGTGGGGGAGATTTTCACACATTTATAAGCTAGATTTGTTTACACCATGGCGTTTTAGGCTCACTGTAACCAGGTTAGCCAGCAGTGACCTATCGTCACTGGATTCTCTGCTTATCAAGAAAGTATAGAAGGAATTCACAAAGAGAGTCAAGGACACAGAGCTACACCCCCAGTCTGGATGTGTCCATAAGTAACTGTTTCAGTGTTTCAATAAGTACAACTTCATGTACTCTCTCTCGCTCTTGATCCTAGCTTAAAATAATAACCAGCATAATCCTAAACCAGCTGCTTAGGTGAAAATGAATGCTAAAGCTTATGCATGTTAGTTTACCATGGTCTTCTTTTTGAGGTGGTCCTGCTAATAGATAAGCAAGCTTTTATAGTGTTCTTGCCAAATCATGATATTGGTGAAGTGTCATAGGCTGATACTGAGGTATTTGTCACAAGCGGTTGTTCAAGATGATTTTAAAGGTAAAGTGTGGAAGTTCATTGAGTAATTAGATATTAGAACTGCCCCAGTTTTTAGAACGAATGCATTCATTCCAATTCACTGTCTTGTGTTAATGTCACACATCAAAACTTTGTTATGTAGTAGCATGCCAATATGTTTTTTGTCTCTGTGATTTGTTCATGCAGATATAATCATGACAGCTCAGAAACTATGGAGGACGACATTGAATTCACTGCTACAGATGGCATTAATTCAGTCAATTTTGTTCTGCAAGTTAAGGTAATTACTCCTATTTGAGAAAATAACTACTAAATAAAAAGGGTGTATCTTTACAAATTGTTAATCTAATGTTTTTCATGGGTTTACACTCTTGGATGGTTCTTGTTCACAGTAAAAGAAAAGTTAAAATTGTTTAGTCAATTTGACTTTACATCTGAGGCAGGGGCAGGGGGAGGGGGTGGAGCCTCCAGTACTACCAGCCAATCAGAGAAGTGTCTTTCTGGCTGCTGAAAATGGGCACAATAGACTTTTGTTCCCTGAGTGTCTACTGGAAGGCAGCCGCCTCCTCCAAGTGTGCCAACTGTGGCCCCGCCCATATCTTCACTTAGCCAATTACAAGCCATGTGGCACTGCGCCTTGCTCATCTCCCCAGCCAATGATCGAGCCTCATTCTCCCCATTTAGTGAAAGAGTTTAACATTTTAATGGTGGCTAACTTTTTTCATGTAGATTGATATCCACAAATCTTGTCACTGTGGACATTTGGTTTCACATAATGAGAAGAAGAGAAGAATAATGAGAACAGACAGCAATGCACATGCGCCTTGCACATTATTATACATATATGTACAGAGAAACTGACAATGTGCAAGGTTCATGTGAATTGTTGTCAGTTTGTCATTATATGAAATCATACATGGTTCCTCCATCTGGAGTTTTGATAAGGTGAACAGCTAGTTATGCGTATACCCAAATCTACACATTCTTTATGTTATATACATTGGTAAATAGTTTTACAACACACATCTACATGCCTAGACACGTTCTGTACATCTGTATAACCTGTAGACCTGTTCATGTGAATACAACTCACATTTTGCATATCATGTATAAATTCACACACATATTTGTTTCCATCATAGTCTCAGGTTTTTCTCATTTGTTATTTATTGTATATGTTGATTTTTTTCTATAATTTTTCATTTATTCCCATACTGCATACATTTCATATTTTTGGTATATTTTCACATCGTACATATTTTTCTTTGTCTCAGTATGCACTGCTGCTGTTATTTTGCTCACATAATGCTGTAATTCATATTTTTCATACTTTTTTCATCCATATATTTCTACTTCTATATCTCTGCATTCTAGCGTTGTAACTGTTGCCGCTGCAATGCTCCAGTTTCCCCACAGAGATCACAGAATTTCATCTGATCTAATCTTAAAAAGTTATTTGTGGAATCTGTGATAGTAAATTCATCTGCCAACTTAAGATCGGCAGCAGAGTGATACACAGTGACCTGCGTGTTATCTACAGGTGACTCCCATCAATGATGAGGTCCCAGTGTTGGTTGCCGGTTTGAAACCCGTCCTTGGCTGTGCAGAGGGACAGGAAGTTGTCATTACGGCAGAGTACATCTACGCCACCGACGCAGACAGTGACAACGGCAGCCTTGCCTACCTGATCGCCCGCCAGCCTTATCATGGCGTGGTGCTCAGAAGTGGCGTTGTGGTCGATCGCTTCATTCAAGCAGACATCACTGTAGGGATCGTCACCTATAAACACACAGGTATGTAGTGGAGAGTGGGGTTAGACCGATACATGGGACGGATATTGGTCTTTTATTAAGAATCAGATATGTCCAGTCAGTGTGGTTCACCTCTGATATGATGGATATGATGCAGTTTGATTGATTACATATTTATTGTAGAATTGATCAATACTACACTGGTTGTCTATGGGAAGACCTTTTGATTAGTAGGAATATTAGTAGCATATTATTAAATGCTGTTTCAGAGGCTTTTCAAAACACTGAGGGAAACACTGAAGACCAGTCATTTATTTGGAATTTTTTTGACATGGAAATGGTCAAATTGAAAGATATTGAATATCAGCACAAAATGTCAGTTATCTGCAGCTTCAGTCAAAAAATATTGGTATCGGCCTTCAAAAATCCATATGGCTTGAACTCCCACCCAGTTTACTCACATTTTATTTGCAGAATAGTGTTTACTCACCTTTTTAGGATGATATAACATCAACTTATGATTTTCTGAAAATATTATAGATTTTTGTTTATATTGGTGGTTGTTTGCCTTATGATGACCATTGACTGGAAGTCATAATTTAGCCACCTTTTAATTACCACTACATTTTATTCTTCGATTTGTAGTCAGTTGTGGCTGTACTTTTTTTTTTTCTAAAGCAGTTTGATATTTCAATTATAAATATATTATATATAATTGTTTTCTGAAAATGAATGAAGTATACTGCAATACAGAGTAGAGACCGTCTGTAAAAGTGTATACTATGTTTGTGATTGTGCCTCTAGGACTGGAGATTGGACTCACTCCTCGCCATGACACCATCACCTTTGTTATTTCTGATGGAGAAACAGAAAACTCTCCTTTATGCTGCGGTGGAGGAGATCCCATAAAGAACAGAGGCACGGCTCATCTGCGCGATAGTCTGCCAGTGTACGACCTCAAAATCACAGTGTTTCCAGTTGACAGTCAACCACCTTCCCTTACAACAGGTAGTACATTTAGATCTCAGTGACATGGTGTCCAGAGAGCCGTCATCGAGAGATAATCTGAATTGAAACTGCGAAAAAGATCAGATGAAACTTTATACAAACTTATACAAACATACGCAACTGACAATTTCGCCACTACAACGTGTTAAGTCGTAATGTATGAATAAAAGTATGAAAAGGTATGTAGAGCTTATTGAGGCAAAGAAAAACAAAGGAAAAATATGTACAATATGAGAATACATAAAAAATATTAAATATGTACAATATGAAATAGGTTAAAAATTTTTACAAAAATATCAATATATTTGCAATAAAAACAAACGAGAAAAAAACGAGAATATTAGGGGAAATAATATGTCAAATTACAGCTTATAAACACAAAAATTTGCATCATATTCACATTAACAGGTCTACATAAGATGAAGATATTGTATTCAGTTGTATATAACAATGAGAAGGATATGGGAATATGAAGAAAACAGATATACGCATTTATAGCAAATCTACATGATGTGCAAAATGTGCATCATATTCACATTAGCAGGCCTACAGAAGGCCATACATATGTACAGAAAGTGTCTAGGCGGGTAAAAATCTATTCACCGTATCAAATATATTCAGTTTACAGGTGTAGATAACATGTACAGAAGGTGCAGATTTGGATATGTGCATTACTAGCTGTTCATATGATCAAAAACTCCATTTGGAGAAACCATATAGTTATAGATGTAAACAACATGAACACAACACCAGCATGACCAACATATTTAAAGTAGTATGCCTTGCACAGCATACTAACTAGCTTTAATAGTAACTTTAACATAAATGTTTTTGTTTATAGGAGACATCTTTGTGGTGGATGAAGGTGGGACTTCGCCGATAACTGTTTCTCATTTGAAGGCCTCTGATATGGACACTGCCCTGGAGGAGCTGGTGGTCAGTCTGGTTTCTCCTCCCCAGTTTGGCTACATTGAAAATGTTCTGCCCAGTCCTGGCTTTGAGAAAAGCAACATGGGCATAAGCATAGGTAAGCATTATTAAAGGAAAAAATACCCCCTTGGATACTCTGACATTGTTATATATCATCAATCTGGGATATTCAATGCATTCCAGGAGTTATTTTGTGATTGTTGCAATTAACTTTGTTTGGTGCACGGACTTTCCCTCAACCTGCCTCGTCTGCTTCTGCTTCAGTTAGTGATTTCCTACGTTTCCCAGAATGACTTTCGACAACTCCCAGAGAAGGAGCATGAACTTCACCTGTGCGTTATACGTGTAGGTGGAGAGAGCAATAGCTGTAGCGAGAAAAAGCAAGTCACACCCTATACTCAAAACCCAACATGTCTTGTGGCTGCATTGCATTCTGGTCTATTGTGGCTACTGTGGGTGGAGAAATTGGTGTCTCTTCCTCTTCTACGATGGATTTCTCCCTGTATGATTTTTGAACGAAGCCCTTGCTCTTTGATTCTGAGGGACTGACACCAAAACCTGATAAAAAATTTAAAAAATGTATGTTTTATAATATATATATATATTATATTGTTTGTGATAGCTCAAACCCCATTGTAGCTGTACTGGAAATATCTCAATGTGACGTGACGTCGTCCACGTTTGGTCAGTTATCTATGGGAATAAGAAAAATATACGACCAAACAACAAAATGGGCCCAGGAATGCAAGCTACATCGCCAATAGCAGTTTTGAACAGTGTTAAAGTGTTTTGGGGAGATTTTTATGTGCAAATCGTCCTATCAGCCTAAATCACAAAGTGGGGCTGCAACAGAGAAGAAAGTCTCATCCCCACTACTTGAGACGAAGTAGATTCACCCTATTTGCCCAAATAAAATTCTGGTGTCGGTATGGTCACTGGAATACATTAATTCCCTAACACGTTAAACCTAACCCTAAACCTTAACCCTAAACCCAAGTCCTAATCCTAAACTAGCATCTTGTAGAAGTGAGGACCATAAAAATGTCCTCACTTTGGAGGATTTTCCAAAATTTTCTATCCTTGTGAGAAAATGTCTATAGAGATACAAGAACACACTCACACACAAAAAACGTGACACTGTTGATGCTAATGCTGATGGTCCGGCAAGGATACAGACTGAGCAACAGTTTCCCATGTGTAAACGGGCCATATAGTGTAGGTTGGCTGCAATTTCATTTTTCACACAGATTATTCTCAGAGATACATTTCCGATAATATATTCATCATTCAGATGAAACACAATATAATTGCTTTTTCAAACGTTTGGTTTCTCCTGTATGGGTCTCTCACCTCCTTTTCCCCAGCCTCCTTTTCCTACAAAGATATAATTGACGGACACGTGAACTACGTGCAGTCCAGACACCAGAGGATGGAGCCCACAGCAGACCAGTTCATGCTGTGTTTATCAGACGGCAAACACAGCTCTGCCGATGTGCCCTTCTACATTATCATCAGCCCGACCAACGACGAGATCCCAGAGTTTGTGGCTAGGAACATCACTGTAAGTTTTGCCGGTCAGTCTCACTATTGAAGACCACAATAACCTTGAAACGCTCCCAAAGGACCAACGGATTACAGACGTTTTGATTAAACTGGTGCATCAAGCAATAGTAGCTTCCCTCCAAGTTGTACTTTCAAAAAAATGTCTCTCTGTATTTGAAAGTATGAGAGAAGGTGCAGTGTTAAGAGTGTTGTTGAAGTTGCAACATGTCGTCGTATGTTGACTTGATCTCCCCATGTGATGAGGTACGAGAAGG
Source organism: Rondeletia loricata (assembly GCA_900302605.1). NCBI lineage: Eukaryota > Metazoa > Chordata > Actinopteri > Beryciformes > Rondeletiidae > Rondeletia > Rondeletia loricata. Next base: position 3,751 of record OMLI01088590.1, on the reverse strand, counting down.
AGAAATGAAGGAGTTGGACTCGTCCGTTTTAAACGCTGTGGATCTGGATGTGCCCAAGAATGAGCTGCTCTTCAGCGTGGTCAAACCCCCTCAGCATGGCAGCATCATGAACCACAACAGCGGAAGGACGGTGTACAGGCGGAGGGAGGCCGAAACTCCAGTAGAAGACTTTACAATGACAGATCTGAGAAAGGGTATTGTTTCCAGTCTCATTTCACTCATAGGCCTGACATTGATATCAAAGGGAACTCAGTTCATTCATTAATCTGTTGTGAAGTAGAGTTTGTCTCAGTGTAGGTGTGACTGTGGTCTAGTGTAAGTTAAGAGGAGGTCTGCTCAGTGCCAATGCTGCATTCATGTCCCATGGGAAAGACAATACAATACAATACAAGCTTTCTACTTGAAAATATTGTTCACCTCAGCTTTCAGATGGTAAATACTACTAGAAAATATTGTTTACCTCAGCTTTCAGATGGTAAAAATACTACTAGAAAATACTGTTCGCCTCAGCTTTCAGATGGTAAATATAACTTGGGAACTCAGGGTTTGGCAATCGACCCTGATTTCTCCAACTTCCTGGATTCTGACGTCACCAAAAAGGAAATACCTGCAGTCAAGTGTAGGGAATGATAGACTCATTTCAAATAAAATGAAGTCATTGTGTGATCATAACTCTTAAAATGCCATGACAGGACAACAACTACTTGCTGGATTTTTGGTTTGTGGTTGACATTGCAATGTTTGGTTTGCTGTAAAATATTAAATCAAATGTATCGGCACTAAGTGTATGTGTGCTAAGTGTGAAAAAGCTGATCAGGAGCAACCAAAGGCTACAGAAAACTTCAATCATGGCGTCTTGACGGCATCAAACAAGTTTGAACACATGGACACTTCCAGGTACTTGCTTTTAACTATTCAGTCGTTCCAACGGTTATTCCCATTTGACATGAATGCAGCATAAAACCTTTACCTGGACTCAATCCCTTTTCCTCTAACATCTAAACCAGAGTTCTGATTTATCAAGGTTGCATAGAAAAGTTTCTAAATTCTCTCTTACAAATAAAATGTAAATTGTAAAATTATTTAAACTCTATTACATCTTTCAATGAGTGAACTCAGATGAATCTATATAATTGCTGACTTCCAGGTTTGGCTCTGATGTACATGCACGATGACTCGGAGAACATGGAGGATAGTTTCACCATTCAGTTGACTGATGGGAAGCACCAGCTCCATAGACAAGTGATGGTTAAAGTGCTACCAGTGAACGACGAGGAGCCTCGGGTCATAAGGTTAGGGCAACACCTTCATTATAGTTTCTATTTACAGTACAACATCACATTATTGTAGGGAAGTAATTGTAACTTGCTCTCTCCAGGAACAATGGACTGGAGGTGGAGCCCGGGGAGGCCAGGCTTATATCCAGTGTTACACTCTTTGCACAGGACAGTGATACTCCCTCTGCAGAGGTCATGTATATGTTTGAGAGTGTTCCTACTCAAGGACTGCTTCAGCTTAAGGTTGGTGCAATGCTGTTTATATGTTTAAAGGAATACAACAAGTTTTTTTGAGATCGTCCCGTTGGTCAGCTTAGCCATTAAGTGATGAGAACATAGACACCAAAATCATCCATGTGTCCCCGGTATATCGTTGGCTCTGGTGATCCATGCTAACACTTTAACATACACTATGTTGAGTGACAGTAGGCTCCATGCTAACACTTTAGCATACACTATGTTGAGTGATAGCAAGCCACTAGCATTATCTCAAAAGTGAGAAAATGAGAACATGCCAAATGATAAGTCATTTTAAATGATATGCGGCCAAGTCTAGCAGTTTTGTACAGGAGATTGGTAAGATTCACATAAAATATGACACAAAAATAAATATCCTGTTTTGAACTTGCAGGGACTACTTTACCTGTTTCCATAGGAAGTGAAGGTGGTGGCTGATGGGAGACTGTGTAGCTAAAAATCACTGTGCAGCGGATGAATTTGTGGTTGCTCACCTGAAATAATTCCAAAAATAAATCTGACTACATCAGCTATATTGAGTTCATATTTCATGTTTTAAATGTATGAATCTACGAGCCATATATTGAAAACCACTAACAACCTTTCATTGTTAAAAGGTCAGTCTTCTTACTTCTTACGTCTTCTAATTCTAGTCACCTACCATCACTCAACATAGTGTATGCTAAAGTGTTAGCATGGAGCCTACTGTCACTCAACATAGTGTATGCTAAAGTGTTAGCATGGAGCATCACTTAGCGAGAAAGATGACTAACGGGACAATCTCCCCAAAACGTGGTATATTCCTTTAAAGGGGAATCCCACTAATTATAGAATTCACAATCGTAATTCCTATTCCTTTGGGACAGTTCACTTTATAGCTATCACTGCAAGACTGTGGGACATTGGGATAACATAAGGAAACTCTTAAATTCCCCCTCAAGGTGTTCTGCCCCTAATTGTGACTGATCCTGTCTCAGGAGGGCCAAGACTGGGTGACACTGACAGCTGGGAGGAACTGCACCCAGGAAATGGTAGACATGAACCTGCTGCGCTATCTGCACACAGGACTGCACAGCGCTAAAACACAGGACTTCTTTGTCTTCTACTTGCTGGATGGAAAGAATCAGTCACCTGCACAGCACTTCCACATCTCCATCAAAGATATAGAAAAAGGTACTGAAATGTATTCTCCTCTCACAAAAGTCCTGGCATCCTTGAGCATTTGGAAACTTGGAATCAGGAATGAATGTGGTTCTGTGGCACATCCCTAACTGCAGTGTAAAAAAATTAAAATGTAATCATATATCAAATCATAGGGCATCGGAGATTGAATGCTCTCCCCATGTTCTCCTAGTAGATTGGACACTCTAAATTGTCCATAGGTATGAATGGGAGTGTCTGTCTATCTGTTAGCCCTGTGATGGACTGGCGATCTGACCTTCTGCCCAATGCATGCTGGGATAGGTTCAAGCCCAAGTGAAGAAAATGAATAAATGAATGAATATCCAATCATATGCTGCTTGCTTGGTAAATTCCTCCAAATGAGTGCCCCATTTCAGCATAACCTTCAAATTTCTTCATCACCATGATTTGCAGGAAATATTGCCATCTTTGTGAAGCCAGTAAACGTCAGTCGTGGAGATTGTGTGGTTCTCACCACAGACGTGCTGCTAGCCACAGACGGCACAGACAAGCCAGAGGAGCTTCTATATGTTATCACCAACCCACCTGCTCATGGACACGTAGAGTATATCAGACATCCTGGGCTGGCCATTTCCACCTTCAGCCAGATGGACATAGCAGCAAACCTTGTGGCTTATGTGCATGACAACCGAGCCAGTGCACCCACGGAAACGTTTCAGTGAGTCCCCAAGCCCTTTTACAAAACTTGCTCAAGCACCATTCTAAGGCTATGTTCACACTGCAGCTGAAAGTTTCCCAATTCCGATTTTTAAATTTCAGCCTAGTTATCTGTTAAATTAATAAAGAAATCGTACAGTAGTTGAACTAGCGGAATTTGACTTTGCAGTTGTTCGCCTGTGATTGACAGGAGGCAGGACAAGCCATGATTCAAACACCAGTAAAACTTCCTCTGCTTACGTTTGTTTACTATACGCACGCCGACTCACTGAATCCTGTTTCCTGTTTGCAAAGCCCGCCCATCGTTACATTGACGCAATCTGGGCGTGCAGGGATACCATTGCACTTACTGCATTGCAGCCACGGGAGATTCAAAA
>OMLI01088588.1:0-16269 GCA_900302605.1 Rondeletia loricata | reverse complement strand
TCACTATTTGCTTTCAGTTTATCCTCCCTTCAACCAACCAAATGATCCCCCTGCCCCCATTCCTCCATAAACTCTTGCCCCAATCAATCATTCCATTCATTCAGGGATTGTTGAACCAATCAAGCAAGTAAGGATATCCTCAAATTATGGTAATACTTTTATCTATTTGCATTTTACCATGCAATGTTTCTACTCTTCTCTCTTTTGCAATTTTTAGTACAAATGCAGATGGTGTTTCCAGCATGTAAATGTACACCTGCATAATTACACCTGCACATTTGTGTGTTGGCTAAGCTGCCACTGTTCTGAAAACATAACATTCATTATAAGTGTAGGATAATGTGCTTTTTCTCCTAATCTAACACCTAGAACAGCCAGCTTCACTGATGACTGAGTTTTTGTAAAGCAGAAGTAATCATAGCACCACCGTACAGTATAACCTTTCCAAATTAAACCGAATGATCTGCATCAAGCAGCTGATACTGACAGAGTACAGTTCCAAAACACCAAAATGCTTTTCTGTAATATCGGCACTTTCAGTAGAATCTCATGAATTTCTATGACTGTGGACACAAATGGACACAAATGAACATTATTTTGTATCCTCTGCCCTCGACTCACCGCAGCGTGGGCAAGCACCAGATACGTTTTGAGACCAATTTGGTCATGTTCAACAACTCATGCTAGTTGTCTCACCTAAATTCAGGTCAGGTCAAATGATAATGTCAGTAATCATTAGACATCTACAATACATCTCCATGGACTTCAAGATATAATCAGAATCAAAATTGTAATTAGAGTAGGATGAATTTTGAGTGTGTGTTCATGATTGGTGCGGTTTGCCGTTATTGAACAAAGAGCTGAGGTAAATCCGCCCCGCTCTTGATCATCGACTTCCGCAACGCCGTTTTGCATCTCCACTCAAAGCACTCGTTTCAAAGTTTAGCTGGTTTGCACAACATGTTCAAGTTCTCTGCTTTCTCGTACAGTTCGATTCCACTTGTGTTCTGTCCCACCTGTCCTACTCTTGTCTACATGAGTGTGCATTCCTGTGGTAGGAACTGAAGGGCTAGGTTGACCGCGGAGGCCATTTTTGAAACAACAAACAACTTCAGTTCCTCCTACAGCTTCCATGCTCAATCATACCTGAATATCATACGTTTGCCTAATAATGGGATATTTTCCACTGCCATCAGCGCTCAAGAAAAGTGTGTACGTGACTGACAGCCTGAACTGAGGTGGGAGGTATCAGGTGGTTTTGAGGTTAGGCTGGTTTGGCACCAGACTTGCACTGAGGTTTAAGGATATATTCCATGTGTTGTCACACCCCGCTGTGAAGCATCAAGAACACAAGCTTAGCCTGCTTCCCGTAAGCCCCCTTAGACAGAAATCAATATGCTGTCTTCCTTCACAATGCTGACCCAAATTAAATAGAAAATCCATAGAGATGTAGAACACAGGAAAACAAAACAAACAACTGAGTGAAGGAATTGATTCTAGAATTTATATGGCTCGACGTATGATGGCACACAGCATAATTATAGCCATCAATATCTATACCAGCTCAGTCACTCTGTGGTCAACTCAATGATTATGGACGGAATTAATCATAATATCTGACCATTATGTTGACTAGTTAGAGTAGTAAGGTTATAGGTTATAAACTAGGGGGGGGAAATAACCTGTTCTCTAGGTCTATAGATATAGATTCTATGCAGGTTTGTTTCTTTCTTTCTTTTTTTTCTTGGTTTCCGTCTGCTGTTTTGTTTTTAATTTACAGGATTTAATGTGGCAGACAAAGGACATGAAGCACTTGATGCTCTCTCAGCACCTCTGTCCTCTCTGTCACCTCTGTCCAGCACTCTCTTCCTGTAGAGGCGGGGCGCGTTGACACGGTCTCGCTCGTTTTCTGTTCACCGCAGCATTTTTTATTTCTTAAAGGCGTTAATAGGCTAGTGTAACAATACGACAGAGACCAGCAAGAATAATAATTACTTACTTACTGAGACCCATCACTCTCAAAGCAGAATACACTGTTGGCAATTCCTCTCTGCCACATTTCACAGTGGGCAGTCTCGTTCAGCGTATTCCCAAACTCATTTCCTTTTCCCCCTCGTGGGTTCCGGAGCGGCGCTTGGTGTGAGCTGTTGGAAGTAGTTTGGTGGGTGTGGCCAAACCATGCCATTTTCCAGACATCTTCAGTGTGGGTCTGCCACTCACACTTACACAAGCCGATAATGCGCAAGTTGTCTGTCCATCAGATGCTGTGGTCCAGAATCTCACATACATTTTCTTTCTCCGCGTTTCTGAGCTTTACTGATTTGATGTTTGTGTTGAAGAAACAGCTTTTAGTGTTGGGTCGGATGTTTGCTGAGTCCAATACAGGATGTGGCAAAAGCTGCCTGTGCCTTTTTTATTCTACCACATACAGTATCATCCTCAGTGCCACCCCTTGAATGTAAATGATAATCCTTCCCTGATGTCCCGTTTATCGTACTACAGATAGACAGACAGACAGACAGACAGACAGACAGACAGACAGACAGACAGACAGACAGACAGACAGACAGACAGACAGACAGATAGATAGATAGATGTGAAGGGAAGTTATACAGATGCAGTGTCTCAAGCAACGCTGCAGCACTCGACCATTATAGCCTTGAGGATATTGAACACATACAGTCCGCTAATCAAAGTGGAAAAGCAAGGTAACTAAATTCTTGGAATCCAGGCCACCATGTTTGTTTGCCACTAATCAAGCATTTCTGACTAATTTAGACCGCTTCAGTTAGTTAATGTTTCCTTTTGGAATCTGGAGCTTCCACCACTTTGGATCTTTGTCAGTTATGCAATATTTTTTTGTGTATAAAGACTTATTTTATATAATCTTAAATGTTCCTGATGCATTGTTAGTCCCCAAGTCAATGCAACAGTTTCTGCTCCTAGTCCCTTTCACAGATTGGTACATTATACTCCATGAACAGTATTCAAAATGTTTTGCATTTTGGCAGTGAATCTATCTATCTATCTATCTATCTATCTATCTATCTATCTATCTATCTATCTATCTATCTATCTATCTATCTATCTATCTATCTATCTATCTATCTATCTATCTATCTATCTATCTATCTATCTATCTATGTCTAGATATGTTCAAACTATATGCAGCTATGTTAAGTGTTAAGTATAGCGTAGAGATATCAAACCAAAACGAATGCATCCAAACCATTAAAGCCTCTGATGCTTATTTGCCTGGCAGCACATTCTGAATTAGTAGGGTGTTGATAGAGGATGGGAAAAGGTCTAGGGGGAACATATAACACATTTTAACAAAAGAGTAACACCTTCTTTGTGGGGGTTTTTAATAACACATGAATAAGAGACTGATACATATACAACACATTCACATATAAACAATGAACAATTGTAAGAGCTTAATTCTTGATTTTGCAGCAGTGTTGCTGAAAGATTGTGATGCAATTTGTGCTATTTTTTTATTAATTTGAAGCAAAAATGTGAGTATAGTATTTTTTTAAAGCAATTAATATTGAAAAGCAATATTCCCAATGTGGGGCTTTAAGATGGTAAGTTGGATGTCATCTGCGTTGTTTGTAACATCCTAGTCAATCTGTTCAACCTGATTTCCCTGTTCAGATTTTTGTAAATGCCATATGGAAACCAGAGGGTCCTGGTTTTCAGAGGATTTCCATGAATTACCATGAGATCAGACTGTTAATTAATATGCTGATGTAGATATGATTTACATCTACTCCATCTTAGGGGGGAACTTCAGAAACAGACCAGTCCTACGTTACACGCCTTGGAAACCATGTATCCTTCTGTATCCTGGTGCACAAGACAGCTAGAAGGGAAATTCCTACTCTTAGAACACAACGCTAGTCTTTCTCAGGGGTCTCATTATGGTTTTGTGCGAGAAAACCAAACAGAAAAGTTTGAGGTTTCTTTAGGTTCTTGACCTGAGTCTTGAGTTTAACTCGATGAAGATGAAGCCCGCTTTTGAATCTCGGCACCTACGTAAAGCAAAAAGGCACAAATTCTGTAATAATGCAGATTCTTTTTTGAAGTCAGCGAGGATCTATAAAGTCAGTAATAAAGCAGAAAATAGGCTATTCAGGGAAATAAATTGGTGGTTTAGGCAGGCTTGGCTCAACACACAGCGGACATCTTCATGAGGCACTAGAAACTATCCCTGAATCTCTGACAGAATGAGGACCCAGTATAAATAATTAGCACAGTTTTCAACGTGTTTGTTATTAGACAGAAAGCCTGGCATACAAGGCCACGGATTAGTAGACCTAAAGTTGATTTCACTTGAAATAATGGACTGAACTGGAGCAGACATGACTGTGCTTCAGACAGAAAGCACTGGAATATAGAATAGAGGAAATTCAGCGTCTCCACAGCTGTGTGTCACTGTGGATCTGTGAGTGGCACTGGCACATTATCGTGGTGTCAGAATGGAATTCTTTCCTCCCCCTTTCTCTGCTGCCAAAACTAGCACAGGTCCCTCGGGGGCATAAAGGAGATGGCTTCAAATTGATAATCACCAGTATTCATTATCGTGGTTCCTGGATTTACTCTTGAGTTCATTTTCTAATTACTTGATTATGTATTGAAAATGATTCATTAATGTTCTCTGTTTTTTCGCTGGCAAACAGTTTGCACAGGTCATTAATTACTTTGAGAGTCTCTTGATAAGTAATGATTGGTTCCCTCTCAGATGTACCCCCCGCTGCTGGTTCCTCATCACATTCAGATGCATTGTTGTAAATCAATCAAATTACCCACTGCATCAACATCACTCTCACACTTTGATATGTGACACACTCCAGCAAAGCGAGGCTTTGTTACACCAAGACATTTTTGGTTGCGGCACCTTTTTTCCAAATATTTGGGTATCAAGTCATTTCACTTTTTGTCAGACAAGCAGCTTTGAAGATATAAACTTCCATTCTGTCTTTATTGCAAGTTTGAACAATTCTTAAACATGCAAAACAGGCGCATAGGCACACTTTGGCAACGGTGGCAAGCTGACATCCATTTTCCTTACTTTGCCGCCCATATTTTCTTTTCATTACGCTGTGAAAAGGACTCCCTAATAGCGAAGCAAATCGCCGCACAAGATGCAAAACAAAAGTTCAGCCAATGACGGATGAAAAGCACAAAAGAACTACATACAGTATAAAAAGCTGCTTTGTTTTCCTCTTATGTGAATCAAGTGTGAACCACCTCTCTCTCAGCCTCAAGTGTAGTAGCTAGCTAGCATCAATGTCTAAACAACCTTCTCTATACAAATGTATTAAATGGATCAGACAAGAGCCACTGCCACCACCTACACCAGCTCTAGCAGCTGCAGACAATGAAGGTAAGCCATATTGTCTTTGCTACGCTACAAACATTAACAGAACTATTAACAATCCTGATATAATAACAATCCACTGGGTTCAGGGGAGTCAAATGTGACATTAATTTGCTGTAAAGACATGGAACGCAGCATTCTTATGTATAAAGCAGTTATTTTGAGTACGGTGAATTGATTATGGGACACTTTATGCATTTTCATCTTCTATAAGCTCTATTACTATAGATCTTGAGTATTTACCCAACACACGAGACATTTCTGAAATCCTCAAGATGCAATCTAACAAATACAAAGGAAAACTGTTGATATCTTTGTTTCACCAGATTCACAGATTTCCTGTACACTGACACAAAACCATTTGAAATGAAGAAATTGACTTATAGAAGTATTTAATCTAAGTGGTAATCTAACCTACTGCACACCGGTTTAGGCCTAATTGTTAATTATCTGCTGCTAGCCAGTTAGGCTATCTTACAGCCTTATTGTCCACTCATACATTTCATGATGCCATCCAATTACAAAATCCTGGCTACTCTATTGATGCAAAATAAGCATCTAAAAAAGCCTAACAGCATGTTTATCATGCTGGATGGAAAGAGAACAGAAGGACAGAGAGAGAGCTGGCTAGTCTACTCACCAATGTCACCAGACCATGAGTAATATGAAATCACAGTTTATGTGCTTCTTTTAACCACATTTAAATGTCAAATGACAAAGGGATGTGGATCATGAATACATAGGATTTGAAATTTGCTTAGTTTAGATAATCTTTGTCCTAGCTTTACATTTCTATAGTACAGATTAATACATGTGCCTGTAAAACGCCACTACTGTACACATCACATTAGTTATTTCATGTAATTATTAATATTTTATAGTAATTTTCACCAAATATTGTCTGTGGAGTAACTGCAGTAGCATAACACTATCAGTGGCTGAGACTGTGTTTAGAATTTCTACAGTTCTTGCAGTTGGTTGCAACAGCACTGCATTGCCAGTGTCTCTAAATGTTCACAGGACTTTGTTTCACAGCAAAGCATCATTCAACAAGCTGCAGCCTCCTCATTTTTCTTCAATTTAAGTGCAAGATACATAATTTTGTAGTAGAGCGATTCTTTGTGAGTTGTACAAAATGTGAGGAATATTTCTCAATAGCTGAAGAAGACATTCTACACAGACTCACATCCTATACATATGATTTGCTCTACAATGAGAAGATATTTCCCAAGTGTTTCTTATACACACCATAAGATCTTGTGATTGGCACAGATTGGACTGACCTACTGAATTGATCAAACACCAGATATTTCAGTATTGGGAAAGTTAGATCAATGGAAGTATGTCACTTTTATGGCTTCCATCATAAAATCAACAACATCGAGAGAATTCTGAATGTATCAATAATCCATTAGACCTTCATGTTTTGTCACATTCAGCCCTTTATAGCTTCTCTCTTATCCTTTTTTCCAGGGAAAAAACCAAGCTGCAAAGCCATTAGAATGCTCTTAGATTGATATTGAATTGCGTTACTTCCTCTTTAAGTGCATTTCAAAGTATGGCAGGCGTCCTTTGGGAAAACATAGATGGACTGTTTACCGTCCCTGTGTGTCATTTCATATTTTCCTCATTTCGCATGTTTAGTTTTGAATCCTCTCAGTTGGACATCTCTTCCCCCCTTTCCTTTTTTCATTATTTAAAACGGATTCACCTCAGACATACGGCATGTGACATTTTAGGGCAGTGACTAAGATCCAGGTCTTGCATAAAACGTTCTTTAAAAGCTTTCACTCAGCTGAAAATTTTGAAGATGTGTGTGGTCAGCTTGTAGTATTTTTAGTTCTATACATCCCCAAAATGGTTTTCAGGTGCTGAAAACACGAGTGGAAGTTATTTTTCTCATGCTGCTTATTTCATGTTCAAGTGGTATTGGTTTGAAATACAAACACTGCAGACAAAAACGCTAACCGGGTTTGAATGAGAGGCAGCAGCTAACATGTGCAGCATCTTACCAAGACTGGAACTGAATGGCTCCTCAATAGGCTGCTGTCTTGAGCAGTATGGAAAGCAGATGCAGTACTGTGCCATACAGTATAAGTAGTCACACGACTGGTTTAGAGATTCAGTGAATTGGTGTGTGTGTGTGTGTGTGTGTTGGTGTTGATAAGGTTGAATCCAGAGAGCAGGGCACATACCATGCTTTATATTTCTGTGCATTTGTGTCTATGTGCATGTGTCTCTGTGTCTTTGTATCTCTGAGGGCATGAGCACACTTTTGTGTAGATATGTGCATTCATTTCTGCATTCACAACACTTTTTTGTTGTTTAGCAGTTTGTGAAAGAGAGAGAGAGAGAGAAAGAGAGAGAGAGAGAGTGAGAGAGAGATGGAGAGAGAGAGAGAGAGCAAAACTGGCGCTCTTCAGTGCACTTTCAGTAGATTCAAATAGAAAGGCATAGATCACGGGCTGTGGAAGGGCAAGTATGTATAATATTGTATACTATGGCTCATCTTCTACCCATTTTCTGTTGAGGAAGCACACATCAACTTTAGCTGTTGTAAGTTGGTTCTCCTCCACTCAGTCAGGGGAGATCACTGTAGAAGTCAGTCTGATTCATTTGTAATTCCAAGCACTGCGGAGGCCCCAGGCTGTGTATCCAATGCCTGAATCTTATCAGACATTAGTCTAGGTAAGACAGTAAGAGGGGGAATTCGGACTCCCTGAGAGTACGAGTGCTTTACACATATTACTTCTGCACCATTTGGCCAAGCTTCTCAGTGTGCACTCGTACAGATATGCTGAGTAACAGCGGCTGACTTTTCACTGGGTTGTTGGTGGAGTAGGCCACTGACTGGTTTGTACCGCTGTGTGAGTGAAGTTAAAAGATGTCAACCAAGTCTCAAATATCTGGAATGTAACAAGTATTCCACCAGACAGAAAATCCAAGAAAAAAGATGTCACAGTACAGCAATGACCGCTTATCACCAAAGATGTAACCAAAATTAAAAACAACAAAGATTTCAAGGATTAACACTTTAAATACAGTGATAATACATTTGAAAATGAATGGCCATTTTGATTGCAGACAGTTATACAGTATATTTTGTTTTGTGACATTTTTAACTTGGATTCTGTTCGGCCCTTGGTTCTTTCGGGCTCTTGGTTGTTCGTTATGTCACAAAATTAGCTATGTGTTGAGTGAAAGCGTCCACTTTTACATAGATCTGTACAATAGATGCCTTTATGACTCACGGCACGCATAGTCACGCCCAGTATGCGCGCACATGTCGGCAGCAAAAAAAGGCGGAAGTAAAGACTACTTTCCAGTCAGTCAGTGCGTGGACTTGATTCAGATTGATCGATTATTTCTTAAAATGTCATCATGTTGTGTTGTGGGATGCCATAACAGGTCTAGCAAAATAAAAGGTCTTAAATTCTACCGCGTTCCATCGGCCAATCGCCATTTTTCTGCTGCCTCTGTGCGCGCGCAACTAAATCACGTGATCATTGTTTACCAACTGTAAAAGCGTCTATGGTATGATCCAAGTAATCAGCTGTAATCTCATTTTTCTTTGAAGATTTAGCAATAGCACTCACACAATTATTATTTGATTAATTTGTAGAATTTACAAGATATGGGTCAAAGCGTGAACATGGTCATTTGAATGCAAACATATTTTTTTTTCCCCCACACACTCATTAATGCCAGTATTAGCCAGTTCATGCTGTTTATAAAGCAGTGAATTGCACACAAGACACACACACATTAAATATTCATCTGTAACCTTAGTATTTTTGTTCAATCTATGGGTATAATTAGCATTTCCACAACTCCCAATGTGTGTAAAACAATGAAAATGGAAAGCAAATTCTATTTCCCCCACCTCAGGCAAGGTTTATGCAGGTTTACACTGAGAGACCTTCTACCCTCCTGCATGCCAGGTGGAAAGTTGACATGCAGGACTGTGCTTCAGTGAGAGAAATGTTGTTTTCTACAACGCTCTCTGTGCACCTGAGTCACTCGTTGAGCAGTTTCTTTATCAGAGCAGAGCAGCAGGATGGAAGAGCTGATAGCGGGGCTGCCGCTCCTGACTAATCCTGCTCACTGCCGGAGAAATAAAGAAATAAATAAACAAGGACTTGAGAAAGGGAGGGAGTGAAAAATTCAGCTGTATGCAGAGCTGTTCAACGGCTCTCAGTCATATAGAGGAGATCTCTACTTCTGATCTGTAGATAAAGATGAGACTGTAGAGCCAGCATATAGGCTTGGCAAGACAGACAGAGAAAGAGAGGAAGTGTGTGTGCGTGCGTGTGCGTGTGCGTGTGCGTGCGCGCGTGTGCGCATAGAGCATCTAAATACATACTATTGATTTTCACAAATCAAGTTTTCAGGTTGGCACATAGCAGTATATTAAATATGAGAAGGCTTCATGTGTATTAAAAGAAGTACATTCAATTCTAATGGCTTCTACATCACCTTTTGGTGTACCTTTTATGGTCTCTGAGTTTAAAATCTGTTATTGCATTTCATGCCCAAGACATACATTAGTGAGGGAGATGGAGGAGAAGAAGAAGGGATGCAGTGTATTCGATATATTCTCTATGTTGCTTGTGTAAATCACATTGCCAAGCCTTTTAAAGGGAGGTACCAGAAATAGGCCTACATGTTAGCAGTTCAAAATACAGAAAATTGCTAACTTCTTTTTGGACAATGGCTTAGTTAGAGCAGTGTTTTTTTTCAGTTGTTGTGTTGTTGTTGTTTTAATGTGTTAAATAAATCAATAGTGAGTAATTTACAAAGATATCTGAGAAAATATTCCTTTTGATTAATTATGTTTCTTCTTATTTAATGTTTTCTTTATTTTTTGGCACTTTATTAGCCGATGCACTGAAAATAAACATCAGAATTCCGTTTTTTGCACGAGAACTCTATGTTTGTTTAATTAATTATGCTGAAATAATGTCTACACCCTACCCTGATAATATATCAATAAACAGCTTGAGGCAAAACAGAGTGAGGAAAAATCCCCAAATGCTTTAAAACCAGGTGGCTGAACAAACCTATAGATATATCACCAGTAATGGGGATAATCCCATTATGATATGTAGGGAAAAGTACATTTTTAAATAATTCTAGTAAATGCAATGTCAGTGTTAAACAATGGACTTATATCCACACGAGCGTGAGAGTCCCTTTAAATGAGGGGAAGTGGGCTATGGCTCTGATCAAGCCAGACACAAAGAAAACCTGGATTCAAAGTCATTAAAATGGTTCATTACTCTATTTTCTAATTTACTGAGATTAATGATCGGCAATGAAAAACATATACTCCAAGGAGTTCTTTAATTTGCTGGCGTTTACAATAATAAGTTCCACAAGGAGACATCCGGGCTGGTGAATAAAGGTAGAGAGAAAGAAGAACAAAACTGAACCCAAATTATGGCATGATCATTTAAATGTTGCCATTATTTTTAATATAAGTACAGATTGTGCTGCTTTTATTGGGATAAAATGAAAGAAAAGAAAAAATCTCAATGTTAATTTATACATTTATTCCCCACAAATGGAAATGAAAGCAATTCAGAGCAAAGCACTGTGATTTATCTGCCAAAGGCACATTGATGTACAACATAGACAGTCAAAGTGGAGTGACTGGAGCTTTGGGAAGTATTGTACTTCTTTGTAGTGTCTTTTCTCCATGATGTGTGTTTCCAATACTAAATAGGTAATGTGTCAGTCTAGAAGCCTAGAAGTACCCTACCCTCTGCCTCTGCAGAGTGCGCTGAATATGGGTGATGTTCTGCCTGGAGGCAAACTGTGGCAATAAAAAGCCTTTCAGGCAGACAGGTTGTCAGCTCACGCTCAGTCACTGATGGTGCAATTGTAGCTTTGCTGCTCGTTCTGGATTATTGAGGATTCTTTGACAATGATGGGTACACCCAACACCTCCAGAAAAGACCTGACTCGGAAGATTTGGTTAAAACTGCTGCGAGTTGCCTTTAATTTCTAGACACCAAACCTGAAAGCCAGCTAAAAGCTCTATGGAATGCCACGTGTCAGCAGTCATGCCGAATGTGATATTCCTTGTATTGATGGAAGTATTCAGAAAGGGGCAACAATGAATTCAGTCAGATCAGGCTGGTGTTAACAGGAGTTAGCTAGAGAGGGTGACTTAGTGTAGGCAAATGGATGAACCTTTCAAACCCAACATAGCAACCCTTTGACCTCGACCTGAACACAGCTATATATAGACTTTTTATCTTACTAATGCTGATTTTAAATCAAAATGATGGACTTCAAGGTTTCAAGACAATCAAGCAGGCATCCAACGGTAAAATCGGAGCCGTTTTGATCTGTGCGATTGTCATGACATCTACTGCCAAATCATCAGCAACATTTTTTTTCCTCCCTCAAAGGTGCTAACTACAAGAGCGAATATCTGCCATCACTGGTCAAAATACTCAAAGTAAAGCCTCAGGAGTGACATGTTGTATGCACCCATTCCTCTTTGCTATCCACTTCCTTTGAAAGGATGACAGCTACATCACAGTGAGTCAACATTTTCAAACCAATACTTGGCAGCCCAGCAGCTTCTTTTTCACTGAGCAGTGGAAATCAGGGATGCTGCTAGACATCACAGAACTCACTTTATTTCCCTCACTGTCTGTGCTCCCACTGTTGTTATCCTCTGACGGCTCAGTGTGACCCCCAAAAGCAAAACACACTTTGTTATCATTTTCAATATAAAATATCCATTCAGGGATAACTTGATGCCTCTCGGTGTTTGTGCTCTGCTCGGCCTACACGGTTCTCACTAAAGGGGCTTTCACACTGACCGAATCCGGGTACAGTTCGTGTCAAAAGTTGGTAATGTGAAAGCTTTTTTCAAACTCGGGTGCAGACGAAGGAACCGCACCCGAGTTCACCTGTACGAGGTGGTCTGAGTACGGCTCCAAGCGAACTGTGGTACGGTTCGCATCAGTGAGAACGCAGTCCGTACTCATTCAGGAAATAAAAACGTGTGCATGAGCTTCTGCTGCGACGTGACATCATCATTAGTGGCGCATCAAAACAGAGGGCTCTATTCGCTTGCCCCAGTTACCTGTAAAGTCTGGCCAGTAGCGGGGCTGTAGTGATGAGCTCACCTAACAGATGGGCGTGAGTGATGCACTGCAAGTAAAGCAACAAATAGGCCTATATCTACTGCCTGTCTTCTCAAAAACGTTGTGCGAGCAGCTCGCCTTCTGCGCATCTGCAGCATGACTGCATGTGAGGCACACAGGCGCAAGTGTCGCTCACCGTTGTGCACATTTTGGTAGTGACACCAAATAAACAAAATCATTGCAAAGAACGCAAGGTGCACATTATTCTCCAATTGTGGCATTTTCACCGATAAAGTGCATCGGACGGACTTTTATGCAAACGTACCGCGGTTCGGCTTAATGTAACACAGTGTGAAACCAGACCAGCGATGCCGGGGGGCTTGGGAACAATCGAACTCGGGTTCGGACTCAAGCAAACGCACCAAGTGTGAAAACGACCTAAATGTAATACCAATTTAGCTTTGTGGAACTTCAGCAGAAGCATTCTTGAGGATCACGCCCGATGTTACAGCATTTGAAAGTTAATAAAGAAGATCATTGTGATGAGTTTAGTTTGTATTTCATAAAGTGCAGCAATATGTTTTGTCCACAGGATGTTCAATCAGGCAATGGATGATTCAGAGAGGAAATAAAATCAGAAAGGAGAAGGAAAAGAGGACAAGCAGGAGGGGCAGAGGGAAGATAGAAGGGAGAGGCTTTAAATGGAGGAAGTATAAGAGTAATGGTCTTGGCTGCCCAGTTAGTCTATGAGATGCAGCTACATGCCTCTATGTTGTGTTGTGCATCACTAATCTCCCCCTGCAGACTCACCCACTCCTGCTGCGGTCATCCCCACCCTATTCCCCTATTCTCCAGTCCCCCTCCCAATGGCATAAGTCCCATCCCCTTCCCGTAATGGCCCCCACCCAGAACTACCCCGTCTCTCCACACACACAGAATCTCACTTGTAGAATCTGACCTTCAAATGCAAGTTTTCCCACTGCCTTATCACTTGCAGCGATACTACTGAATGAGCTAAATCAGACGAATCAGTGCATAACTGTGTAAAAACATGATCTCTTTCTCCTCTGTCATGTGTAATGTGGCACCAGCATGAGCTAGCGCCGCTGTTTGTAATCAGACAGAATGCTTTACAGGACACTCACAAGGGTAAGGCCATGGTTCTCAGAGGTGAGCACGGCTCCAGTGTTCGCCATTCATCACCACAGCAGTGGGGATGGAGGAAACATGCTGTGAATGCAGAGTGGTATTATGGGATGCTGGTCTCCTGATGTTGCCAGTGATAAACATTGAGCTCGAGGCCAACTGTGTCTTCCTTCCACCATTATTTAAAGGACTTTGGACTGGAACTGCTCCCTTTTGGATTTTCAGGTTTACTTAGTAAATAGGATGTTTACTAACAAGCGTTATTGTTTTTGCGAAATAGATAAAGGACATTATGAATAATTTTTCCTTTATCTTTGGTCTGTTGACAAAGGAACAATTTATACCGTATGACTAAATACATGAGTAATGATTGTTGTGTTCTGTTCTGTTCTGTAAAGAAAATTTTGAAATGTATGTTATATTACTGTAGTTAAAACTTACAGGTGGAAAATAAGTATTACCTCAGTTTCAAATGTTATTGTAACTCAATATTCAGCTGTTTTCTCCAGTCTTTATGGACAATACAAAGACAAAGAAATATTTGTATCTTTGAAATACATTCATTACTCATTTAGCAGTTTAGTCCTTGTATAAAGAGCTCTGGTAATCGATTAGAAAGTTTAAAAAAGGTCTGTTTTACGTGTTTTTTACGTGACAATGCCATGGAGACCTGAAAAGCTTTGTTTTTTAAGTCCATAAAAATAACTCCCAAGTTCAAGAAATGAAGGACAATACCTTTTCAACAAACTATGTATATAGCTTTATAGAGTAGTTATTGATTGTCAAATAACTTAAAATAAATATTTGAATTATTTATCATGAAAACAATTTTGTTTTCTACTCCACTATTTATCATTAGGACTCACATTAATCGGGCATTTTATGTGATGACAAAAAATAGGTGCGTTAGAATATGAATTATTACAAAAAATATGAGGCAAACATATTGAGGGACAAACTGTTCAGATGTTGCACCATTGCAGATCATGAGTTGAAAGAGCATCTGCTGCAGTGCTATGAAGATGAAGAGGGGGTATTAGACTGAATGAGAGCTGTTATGGCAAATGTGACCTCTTCAGAGAATAAAATCCACATTCTGTTAGCTGTTAGTGTGCCCACACATCTCCAAACATGAGTTCTGCCAATCAAAAATCATTTTGAAGCCCAAAATATACACAAAATATGTTCACAGCAGATCCACATTAGAAACAATAGAAGCATTAATGCATCAATATTCAACTACTGACAGCAGCTTCATCAGGATGACTGACCTGAACCTGATCAATTAGTGATCTTTTTCATCTAAAACTAAGAACAAACTGTCTGTTTCAGTGGATTTCAGACCTTTTGGTCTCGTTTTTAAGCTTCTTGTCACTAATATCAAAAGGACACATTTGACTGCCTTGTAAACACACCTTTTCAAAGTCCCATCCCTGTATTGAGTTGTAGGGAAAAGCAGAAACAATAAATCCTTCAAATGCTGACAAACTCTGTTTCCAAAAAAAGAAAAAAAGGGGGGCAGTTTCATGATCATCCCTTACAAAATGACATGCTTTCATCCCTGCCACATCCTCCCATAGTATGTCAGTGTCTATCTCAGCTTTCTTTTGCCCTCGTTTTTTGCTTTTGGCAGCGACAGACAGGAGACATGAAACATTTCCCCATTTTTTTTTATTATCTTTGACAAGGATTGTGAACACAAGTTGGAGAGAGGAGGTGTGCCATTTCTCTCCAACCACCAACCAACAAAACATAACAGCTTCTCTGCACTGGAAAGATCACCTTTCTCTCAAAGGCCCCAACAGTGGCAACACCTTCTTCAGTATTCCCTTTGGAGACCCCGACACACCTGAGATGAATCGAGCGAAAGGACATCAAGAGCATAGACTGAACTGCATACTGCATATAGTCTCTGCATATAGCCTCTGCATATAGCCTGCATATAGCCTGCATATAGCCTCTGCATATAGCCTCTGCATATAGCCTGCATATAGCCTCTGCATATAGCCTCTGCATATAGCCTCTGCATATAGCCTGCATATAGCCTGCATATAGCCTCTGCATATAGCCTGCATATAGCCTGCATATAGCCTCTGCATATAGCCTCTGCATATAGTCTGCATATAGCCTCTGCATATAGCCTCTGCATATAGCCTGCATATAGCCTCTGCATATAGCCTGCATATAGCCTCTGCATATAGCCTCTGCATATAGCCTGCATATAGCCTCTGCATATAGCCTCTGCATATAGCCTGCATATAGCCTCTGCATATAGCCTCTGCATATAGCCTGCATATAGCCTCTGCATATAGCCTCTGCATATAGCCTGCATATAGCCTCTGCATATAGCCTCTGCATATAGCCTGCATATAGCCTCTGCATATAGCCTGCATATAGCCTCTGCATATAGCTCTGCATATAGCCTCTGCATATAGCCTCTGCATATAATCTGCATATAGCCTCTGCATATAGTCTGCATATAGTCTGCATATATCCTCTGCATATAGCCTCTGCATATAGCCTCTGCATATAGCCTGCATATAGCCTCTGCATATAGTCTGCATATAGCCTCTGCATATAGCCTCTGCATATAGCCTGCATATAGCCTCTGCATATAGCCTGCATATAGCCTCTACA